>CAKAOH010041869.1:656-147699 GCA_916701665.1 Sebastiscus tertius | reverse complement strand
ACACACACACACACACACACACACACACACACACACACACAGTGACAGGACTCTTCAGTCACTTTCACACATTTCCAGTCTGGTATGCACTCCAGGAAAAGAGACGCTTCTCCGAGCATCAGGCCTCCCCCCTCGTGTTTGTAGCACTCCCAACATTTTTAACCTATTTAAACCTATTCACAGCGAGAGGGGAATTCCACTGGCGTGTAGCGTTTTCAGGCAGCGTGGGATCAGAGCTGAATCCTTCGCACAATAGACCCGGCAGCCTCTGAGCCTGGAGCTGCTTCACAAGCACACTTCACATAACGTTACTGCGATGTCAGCATATTTTCTCTTCTGATAGCAGCTTAGCATTAAACTAACAAGAGTGGCTCTTTTCTCCCTTCCTGGCGGACCGTTTTGGACGAAGCAGGAGGAGGGACCCCCAAACTGAATTTAATTAATCCTTGTCTTAATGCATGACATCATCATCACCATCATTGTGATTACAATCAGGCGCCATCTGCTGCCAGCCGATCTGCTGGGTCATGGGGTTCGTCGCTTATGGTCACTTACGGTGCATTTCCTGGATAGCAGAGCAACGCGTGTCAGGTTACTGATCCGTGAGCACAGTACAGATAGATAATATCTAATGCGGGTACATGGACAGATAGAGAGGGAAAGAAGATACTGTAAACCTAATTAATGTTGAGGATGCTCAGATAGATTACAGTATGAACTTATGTTCATACTGTGAACATAAGTACTGTAGAGTACCCGATACAACTGATATCAGACCATTAAATAGGCGTATTGCTCGCTGTGAGCACCATAGATGTAGGACATTAGGGGCCTACTAGGTTGTAAAAGTGAAAGCGAAACTTAAAAGCAACACGTTCGAACACTTAAAATTGAATGAAATGTTATGTTTTGAAGACAAACAAAAAGGCTTCTTTAGGTTTAGGCAACAAAAACATGTCAAGTTTAGGGGAAAACATTGTGTTTTGGCTTAAAATAACGACATTTCAAAACTGAAAGCGAAACTTAACGCTTGTGAACTCAAAGATAACGACACGCTGTTGGTTTCACACGGGATGTGAACCCTGGCCTCCTGGGTAAAAATGCCTCTGACCTCCACCCCATATGGAGTTTGTGTTTTGTTTTCTCCTGCCATAATTACTACGCTCTAGAGGTTGTTGTCGTCTTCTTTTACACCTTCTTTTAGTGATCTACCATGTGAATAGTGGGTGTAGTAGGCCCCTATTGACCCACATTTATGGTGCTTATAGCAACCAATAACGTGAGTGGGCAATCTTTCCATCCTGAGAACAGCTTGGTCGTTCTGAATGAGAAGGTACAACTGTTTTAAATATGATACAAGTACAGAGATGAATAAAAAGTGAATCAAAAAAAGCAATAAAGAGTAAATCCTGAAGTTTTCCCTCTCCTAGGCTTCATAACCACCTCCTGTTGGCCCTTTAGTTACCACATCCACCTTTGGGTGGGAAAAAATACAGCGTAAGCAGACAAGAGCCCCAAAATAGACGACTAATTTCTGTATTAAGCAGCATTTTCGACCCCTGTCACAGGCCAAAGCGTAGCTGAGTAAAGCGAGAACTCAGACCAAAGCAAATGAATCCAATGTGCTCGGCCCAACATTTGCCAAGGTCTTCATAAACAAAACAAGAAGGGGGAAATCAGAAAAAGGAGGTCGATAAGTCTTCACATAGTGCAGCCATTGTCCACTGTCTGAGTTGTTCACACGAAACACCGAAAGTCCCTTCACACGGCTACAACCCATGAAGAATGCAAAGCTAATTCTGGATCCCAAACAAAATAGTAGGGACATTTGTTTTGGATGGGTTTCCCCTCAATTCTTATTAAATTAATCATTTAGTCAATAAAATGTCAGAAAATAGTGAAAAATCACAGTTTCTCAAAGTTCAAGATGATGTCTTTCATAGTCTTGTTTTGTCCAAAACCCCAAAATATTCACTTTAATATGATATGAAACAGAGAACAGCAGAAACTCTACATATTTGAGAGGCTGAAAACTGCATTTTCTGACATTTTTGCATGAAAAATACTTTTACAATTAATCAATTATCAAAATAGTTGGTTATTTTTCTGTCGATCAACTAATTGTTGCAGCTCTAAAATACTCATTTCAGCTCTAGTGTGACTGAAAAAGATGGGGGAATGTTTGTATGCATGAAAGAGAGAGGTAAGCATCTCCACAGCATGAATTATATTTAAATGATGATTTTAATCCCTTAAATAAAATAACAATCTGGTCTTCCTCAGTGACAAAAGGCTATTTAAGTAATCCAACACTAAGCTCCCGCAAAACAAAGGCTGACTTCACATGAAAACAGAGGGACGGGGAGGAGGGCAGGACGCCGCTGACTACAAGAAAAGTCCAGCTAACCGGCCTGTTTTATCGTAGTGCTCTCCGCCTCTTACTCCGCCGTCTGAGGAAGAAAGACATTCCTGGATGATTGCACGCTGGAGTGACTGACAGACAAGACAGAGAGCCGGCCCCATTGTTCCTTCCGACTAACTATCCGCTGATGACAGCATGTCTGCTTGGCAAGACGCTGTCCCACTTTTCTCCGAGGCCCCATCACCATACAGAGCACACACACATGTCCAATTTTAACAATCTAAGCAATCCTCCCCGTCTGTAGTAGTACTATTGTCATCACCACACACTTTTTTTTTTAAAACCTGACACACATATACATGTGGGTTGTGTCTGGTGCCTCTTTATAACTTGTCTGCTAACCTCGCTTAACCCTTTAAGCCCTCCGTCTGCGACGGTCATACGAGGAAACAGTCTGCTGCAAACTGTGGAAATCAGGCAAATAAGAAGTCTGGGATGCAATTATCCAATTTATTCAGCGCATGTGTGGGTACAGTATCTGTGACGGCTGTGGTGGGTTGTGATCCATGTTTTATGGAGGTGCCAGACGATCAAACTTCAAACCCAAACAAACTTCACTCCTCAAAGAAAACTACTAAAAACATCTAAGAGCGTGTTAAAGGGGGAAAGCTCTTGTATAACTCACTAACCCAGTAGGAACATAAATAAAAAAAGCCCTGGTTTTTATGCGAAAATCATGGGCAAGACTTGACATCGCGTTAATCATATTTATTTCACCACGGCGGTGAGGTCGGCCCACACGGTTTGGAGGAGCAGCAGAAAGTGAAACTGGATCCCTCAGCGAGACGGGGTCTAATCCATTTTCCTCTTTGATCAATTTTCAGATCAATAATTGCCACTGGCGGTGACACATTTACAATATCAGTCCTTTACACGTAAGCATCACTCCGCAATATTACAGATGAGCTGTGATATTTTCACAAAGCCCACATGGCATCTGAGTGAAAGCGGTTAACAGCTTGGACCACCAGCAGTGTATATAGTAAAGCAGTCCATTATTGGAACCATCAAGATGATAACACCATTGTTGGGTGTCATTCAAATCAACGTAGCAGGATGGTCAGAGCGGTGGACATTTTTATGTGTGCTGTTGCCATTGCGTTGTAGAGGGCCAACTTCCGTATAAACTAAACCGACTTATGGCAAGTCACTGAAGGGAGGTTTTGCTGTAACGACCAAATGAGCAGTGGAGTAATAAGTCATGTTACGTAGCACAGAGATCCAGAGTAAATGAGTAAATTTAACAACTTAATGCTTCATCCAAACACTGTTGTCATAACGTAGGAAGGCACATTGCTATCGCCAGATGAGTGACAACTATGTTTGGCTCATTGTCTGTCACTAAAGTAGCATTAAAGCATGGTGGGATTAACTAGCGGACAGCTTGCCATTTAGCTAGCTTGCTAATTCAGCGGGCTGATGGCCAGCAGCAGCGCTGGGTCTAATGGCGAATTCAGACCGGGCGGTGACGAAGTGCAGCTCGCCGCAATAATACAATTTTTATGGGGGTGGGAGGTTTATTCATGCGTTTCAGGCGGGAAGAAATTCTTTGTAACATAGGTCAACATGTCACAGGATCTGTTTACTGATTGGCTGTGTGTACTCTCTGGCCACACTTTGCCGCAGTATCAAACTGCCACAGCTTTTCATAGACATTGCAAAGCAGCACGCCGTAGGCTGCACTTTGCCGCTGCTCTGGTGTGAAAGCGGCGTAATGCTGTGTTCACAGTAGAAGCGGTCCTCCTCCGCCTCACTCCCTGCCGCTCCAGAGCTGCGTCCATTCTCTTCCCGACAGGATGCGTCCACACTTCACACTACAACCCCACTGGTGTGTGTTCTGTTGTTGTCACCATAACAACGAACAACAACCGTCATTTTTTTTTTTTTTGAACCAGTCAGATGACCACGGAAAACAGTTCAATATCTGTTCTACGGTATTAACAATAGCCTTGTTTGTTGTTTACGTTCATAATGATAATTTTGGGGGCTTTGGAGAGACAGACTGTCAGTGTTGCCAACTTGGCAACTTTCTCTCTAGATATAGGGACTTTTGGAGCTCGTCCTGCTAGCTACTTTCATTGGAAAAGAGTTGGCAACACTGGGATGTTTTTTCCGGTTGGATAATGTACTAGTTTCTCAAGATTACCAACCCTAGCCTTAAGTCACCTGAAAGCAATCTACGGAGAATTTCCCTGTAAAAATGAACATCACACCATATCATTAGTAGGCAGTCTTGTCCACTTCACTACATTACAGAATGAGACACGTCAGCTTTCCTGCAGGTGTGGCGTTAAAGTGGTCGCCTTCTGCTAGCTGGCCAGCTCTCAGCCAGACACTGAGCTCCACATGTGGCACAGTAAGGGTAAACACAGGAAGGCACTCTCTCTCTCTCTCTCTCTACCTCAACATCCACAGAGGAAAAGCTGTGACTCATTCAAAACATATGTCAAATATACAGTTCGAGCCTGCAGGCATCAAAGTGAAGAAGGCAGATCCCTGAAGAAGCTCGACTCAAGCTGTTCACTGTAGTTGCCTGCTTAAGATAGCCCCTACTGTAACTACAGTCAGAGTCCATTCAGTGGACCCAGAACTACAAATTAACTGTAAGAGAAAAAAAATATATATCTGAAAACACCCTTTCAAGTGTTTCATTCACAACTTTTCTCCATGCTGAGTGAGTAAAGTCAATATTGGGATAGAAGTGGGCTCCATCGAGCCGACCGTTAACAGGCCATGGTTGCAGGGTTTCTCTGTTCTCTCAGACAGCTGAGATGTGTAGAGTCAGCCTGGCCCGGGGGGCCGCATGGAAAACTCCAGCATGCAAGTTCAAGTGGGAGTGTTGGGTCAGAGGGAAAGGGAGGGGGATGGTGCTTTTTACTATGTCATAAGACTGTCTGACACAAGCTCATTAACAAACACACAAAAACACAGATATTGAAACTTAAATTTGTGAGACTGAACTCCAAGATTGACAGAAAACTAGATGGATAGGACTTGTTTTTCTTGCCTGGCTGCAAAGTTATTCAATCATCTCATCTACCTACAAGCCCTCTGGTATTTTAGCACCGGGACACTTTGGGATTTACAGCTCCTCCGTGAGCACTACAAAGACCACAGTTGGACCAGAGCCTCGACCGCCAGCTGCCAGAAGTCACACTGGGATGACAACATCAACTGCAGCGCTTAAAGTGTTTGAGAAAACAAACTTTCATGTTAACTGCTGAGGCGTTGTTCAGTGGGTTTTACAAGGTGAGAGACCCGGGTACAACTTTTGTTTCCGTTTGGTTTTTCCCCCAGACGGCTGACGATAATACGACAGTGGTTTATTTTTTGTGTCTAGTCTGAAGACGTTGACTTGCCAGAGCTCCGACCTGTTATTTCTTCAACCATCCTTCATCCAGAACTTTAAAAAAAGGAGGGTTACACATGCGTCAGGCCCTGAAACACCATGGATAAAAATCACAGTGGAGACCTGATGGCGCCAAGTTTAAAACCTCTTAAAACGGTCTCCCCGACTTTGAGGGGAGTCTTTAATGAAGTTTGTAAAATAGCAGGAGACTGATAAAAACCAAGTTGGAAGGAGGGGCCCGGAAAATAAGGACCAAATGGGCTGCATTTTGAGGGAGGAAAAAAAAAAATCCTCTGACTTCACCTTGGAGTCTCTCTTTGGCTCTTTTCACATTAGACGTACGTGTCAACCTCGTGGTGTCAAAGCAGTAGCGCCAGAGGCAAAGTGCCCAACAGTTACCGCACAGTTTCTGTAGAGTGTGATGATTCCTGAGAGAGACAGAGGGGGAAATGACCTGTTTTCTCCTGGAAAACGCTGCAGTAAAACACTACAAAGAGCATAACTGTGTGTGTGTGTGTGTGTGTGTGTGTGTGTGTGTGTGTGTGTGAGAGCTCACTTCAGTCGCACAAAAAAAAAAAAGATTTCATTTCATATAAGTCCTTTTGAACTCCGCTGGGAACTTACACCATGAAAAGAGTATCCCTTGATGTAAACCCAGTCCTTCAATGAAACCGAGACGATCTGAAGGGTCTAAGACTTCAGGAGAACTTCACTAACAGTCCTTTCAGATGAAACTTGCATGGGTAAAACGAGAGTGGGTTTCATTTCAAATAGTGTTTTCGGTGTTACAACTCTTGCAATCTCTAAAGATGCTTGCTACTGTGCAAAACACAGACTAAGGCTACATCCACACAAATACGTTTTTGTTTTAAAGAGCATAACTTTTGCTAAGTTTAGGCCTAGCATCCACACTACTCCAGCGTTTTAGAACCCCTAAAACGAAGACATTTGATAAAAACACTGCTGACCCCATTTCAGTTTGAAAACCTGCTTCGTCACGCCCCTATCACGTGACAGGTTTCGGTGTTCAACATGGGCGACAAGTTACAAGCGTTGCTGACCTTGTTGCAGCTTTTGTGCAGTTAAATTCTGCATTTTATAAAGCAACTACTGTCTGCATGCGCAGGAGGCAAGCTATTATTTGAGCGAATTGAGCGGCGTGTCCAGCAGCATTATCATCCCTATGGAGCGGACGTTTGAAGGCACAATTTGCGGCTTTGAGGAGAGCGATAGACATTAAACAGAGGGCATTCTTTTGTTATCTGTGCTTGATAGATCAGGACCTAAGTTAGGCTATAGTAACCTAGCAGCAACCTCTTTTCTATTTGAAAAATAAAACTTTTTTTCACTAAATGATTCACTGTTTGAGTGTGTGTGAGGAAATGATAGAGGAAGAACTTAAGTATTAAACAAGACCTTTTATTATAGGAAGTACAACTGTTGACTGTAACTGTATTTTGTAACTAAGCAACCAGTTAGGCAATAGGTAAATCTGCTTCCTGTTTACACCAACACACACATGCCCAGTGTACATGAATGGTCATGTGATATACGTTTCCAGGCGTATTAGTATGGATGGAGATTATTGCTAAAACGCTTGTGTGTACGGAGATCGCGTTTTAAAATGAAAACGCATTAGTGTGGATGTAGCCTAATTCAAAATGTTAATGAGCAAAGTGTCTTGACACAAAAATTCCTTTTTGCAGCATCATACAACTAATCAAGTTTTGGTCCCAGCTGAGTCAAAAGCAATTGGACTAAAACTGAATTTGAAAGCCTCCAAGGAGATCAAAACGTTTCCCCAACAGAGAAGAAGAAGTCCGGGTCTGTTCGCTGAGTCAAAGTGACAGCAGGACAACACAACTGTGAGGATTCACCCCTCCCAACCTCACCCTGGCCCCAAGCAGAGCCCAGTGGCCAGGACTACAAATCAATGGTGGAGTTCATTAATGAAGAGGCAGGGCCCGTCAGGGAACAATGGCCGCCAACAGGAGCTGTCTCAGACAATCTGGGCCAGGACACTCTGATGGATGAGATGAGCTTTACGTTCCCATTTACCCCCAGTGCCCCTAGTGTCCAACCCCCTAACCTCTGTGTCGGACAGAGAGCAGCCAGCCTTTCACCTCGATCCCCTATAACGCCATGCTGGACGGAGAGTTTCACCATCATTGTTACGCCAACAACCCTCCAAAACCAAACAGACACACCAGACCTGACAATTGCTTCCAAATAATCTTGGAAATAAATTCACTCCCAGCATCCGCATTCAATGAGGATAGACGGTGTACAAGAGTGAGTAAAACCATATCACATCCAAACAGTCAAAGCCCATCGGGGGATAAGAGACACCATGGCTTTGAATCGATTGGGACAGGACCGTGACCTTCGCCCTCGGTAAATCCATGGGGAGGGCTGCTGAATCATAATGAGGGCCGGGTCAGAGCCTGTCTCTGGGTGATAACACAGACTACCCAAGCCTGGAGGCTGGAGAGACACCTCTCATTTCAAACAAAGATGCCATTGGAAACGCTGAGGTCCCACAGAGGAGGAGGATGAGAAGGGGCTTTGCTATAACCAAAGTCAGGATGATCCACCACTGAAGCTGCAAGTTGGAATCCCAGACTAGGTGGATCGTGGTACATAATATGAGTTCAGTACACAACATGTTCCTGTTCAATAGGCCCTATGATCCAAAACATTTTTGTCTTATTAATCCTATATAGTGTAATTACTGGGGCTGTCACAAGAACCAAACCGGTACCAAGTTGATGCCAAAATTCGGAAAACTACATTTTCATTTAATTTTTCTACAGTACCACAGGTACCTGGATCAGGGCTCGAAACTAACGGCGTTCCTTCGTTCTGGGGACAATAGAAGATTTCCCTGATAATGCTACATTGTCAACAACAAATCTGTGTTGAAATCAGCAGGAGGAGAGCTAGTAACATTAGCTGTTAGCAGCCGATGGGCAGCACAATCCTGCTTGACTAAATAACAGAGCTAACAGAGGTTTCATTGAGTTACATTATGATGCATTCAAGATATATTCAGTAAGAAATGGTTATTGTGCAAAGGTGAATTATAACATTATCATGATGTGTTCAAATGTAATCTTGTATAATTAAGTTTTTGGCGAGAAAAGCTGAAGAGCTGCCAGAGCTTGAGCTCCCACATCACCTGTTACGGGATCATTTCCAAAACTATAACCTATAATCTGCATAACAGGTTGTTGCAGAACAAAACACTTGCTCACTACTACGGCTGCTTTGTGCTGAAACGTCTCATTAATAGTGGAACGATTTATGGCTGATGTGTTAACAACTGAAGGCAAGTGTGCTCTCGTAACTCTTCTCCATGTGTCAGTGTGATGCTGGAGTATAGTTCCCGAGCCAAGGGAAAGCCTGGCCTTCTTCTGCCCTGATTCCTCCCCCCATTCCAGGCAAGGTTGGCTGGAACGGCTGTGGCCTGGCTGGGGACAACAGCTGCCCCCCTGCAACAGGTGGCCTGGAGGAAAGTTTTAACAAGACTCCAGACAGAAGGATTATCGATGCAGGGACAATCCACATTTAATAGCTTTAGAGACACACGGATGGATCTACAAGCTCTAACGCACACATGGCCTAAATGTGCAGTCTGGCCCAAGTGTGCAGTCCAAACCCCCCAGACACTCTTGCCAGTCTTCAGTATACCACCTAAGAAGCTTAATGCTTCCTATAATTGAAATGGGATTTCTGGCAGGATCACTGCAGTTCGGTCCCCTCCCTTCGTCCTCAACTCCACATCCGCTGTCCCCGCTGTCCCTTGACTTTGCCTTACTGTAGTTAATGCACCAGAGTAGGCCAAGTACAAGTCAACTATCCACATTCATCCAAATCCTGAGCGAGAACTCTTGGTTTGGAGCGATAAGCGAGTTAGAGTCAAGCTGGAAATTAAATGAGATATCATCTTGTGTTGAAAGACGATATGGGTTCATGTCAAGTTAAAGCATGTACCCAAAACACCCAGTGGCCTGAGATTAAGCTTAGAAGTGCTATAAAGAGATGAGAGACTAAAGACGCTCACAGCAGGCACTCAAGTTCATCGAGAGTCTACTTACTACTTTACAAGCCCCATTACCTTGTTGTACACCAACATAAGGAGAGTTTGAAACAGTCCGTGAGAACCAGACTGGAGGCTGGTGCGGCCTGCACAGCCAGTGCCGACAGTTGCCTGTGGATGCTACGAATACCGTCGCCATTCCCAGAGGTACCCCCCCCTAATAACCTCTCAACAAAATCAAGCAGCAAGGCGGCATGCCATACGAGTGCATAGCTGGCATACCAGCGTGATGGACCTCTGTTGGATGAAATAATAGCTAGATGGAAGAGTAATGACGCTAGCCTTCAGGACTGAGTTACCCTCAACCCCCCTTCAATACCAGTAATGACCCATGAAAAGCTGACTGGGCTATAAATAACCGTTATTCATGGGCGAAAAATGAATAAACTGGACAAAGGGGTATGGGACAGAGGGAGAGGCCTACTGGATGGGTGGGTTTCTGGCACTATATAAGGGAGAATTAGACCATACAGCAGCTCTGTTTTCTCTCTACAGACCTACGATTAGTGCAGTGTTGTCGATGGTTATTTGGGCTCACTTGAGGCGCAGGATAGCTTGAAAAATAATCAAGTCTTTTCTCCAAAAACACTCTTTGGAGAGACATCTTTCTCTGTTTGAAAGGATCCCAAAAGGGAAGGGATCATTTGAAACTGAAACTTTAAAAAGACATGAATGGTCAGTTTCCTTTCATGAATATGTTAATGGCACTTCTGTATTGTATTAATGTTTTGTTTTGTGTGTTTTTCTATGGAGTTGTGTGTATTTTTACAAAAGGTCCATCTAGGGACGAGTGATGCAAACTAGCTTAGTTTATTAATTCTGTGGTATGTGGTATTGGTTGATGCAATGTACTTGTCATTGTAAAAATAAACATTAAGTAAATATACAGGGCTGGAGAGATAGGCATGCTATGAACAGACCCATAAATGTTTTTTTACAAACTGTGGAAATGTATGTTGTAAGTAGGCCTAATAATGAAATGCATACAAAAATACATTTGAAGTGGGATATATTACCAAGATATACATTTTATTCAAGACACATGCAATGCTCATGTCATGCAATTGCTGAATTAGGGTACAGCCCCTTTTTTTGGTCCAATTCAGGCACTGGATATTTGCATTTATGCATCAACAACAGGGGATGTCCAAGACAGCATTACAAGCATTCACTCTACCTGTCTACCTGTCTGTAAATTACCAATCTGTCATGAAAGATGTCTCTGTCTGAGCAACTCTATGCAGCTGCCAGACTGATCAAAGGGCTACGCTGCTGACGATACAAAAACTTGTCTTGAATGTCAAGTAGTGCTGGTTTTTGTGCAGCAACAAGCCCTAATACTGTACTCAGCAGTCTTCTGCAGTCTACTGTATGAGTCAGATCCGCTCCACACTCATTGTATTCAGTTCAAGGGCTGTTGATGTAATACACACAATGATCCTAATAACTGATCCACTCTGCCAGAGAATTAATTCACCACTGAAAGCTTTTAACACCTGCCAAGACTGCTCAGTGAGCCATAAATGCAACACGGTGATATTACACAAATGTATTCATACCTGAACTAGAGGTGGATGCACTTGAGTTTTGTTCAAGGAGACAACTCTATTGATTGCATCATTTTAGGAGTCTCTCTCTCTCTCTCTCTGCCGGGCAGGATTCAGTAACTGGGGCATAAAAACAGTCACAAAAATAGACCTAAGACGACTATAGCGTGTGCCAGTTTCTGGCCTCAGACAGACAACCCCATGAGTTTTTCTTAGGCGAGACAAAAGCACTGGGGCACTTTCATCACGATCAATACTGAACACCGAGGTCAGCTCAGCCCTCGGGGGGCGATGCCTCCTTCAAAATGGAACTTGTGAGGTCATGTTTTTAACACGGCAAGTTGAGCACACACACAATTGGCTTTGTGTTGTAGTGGTTCAAAGTCATGCAAAGTTGGGCAACTGACAAAGCAATATGGAGAATTAGTTTGTGTATTCTGCAATTCTGCTTTGTGTTTTCTGCATTTCAATGTCACACTTATAAACCAAAGAAGAAAAAGATTAAATTCTATTAGATGTAAACGGGTCATTCAAACTAACTTCAAGTCAGAAATTGAATTTAACACAAAACATCTGACAAATTATTGTTGTCAGGACTGGATCATAGCATTCCCAGTAGAGTATTTACTACTTACAAGCTAAATTTAAATGTTGAGGGGAAAACCAGATCACCAGACCAACCAGAAAAAGACATTTAATTGGGACATTTCACATGGTCATCCCTGAGCCATTGAGCTGATCTTTTCTATTTAATTTGAACGATTTTCATTATTTTTTCAGAATAGGCTACTCTGTGACATTCAGGATATTAAATAAGTTCGTAAGGAATAACTATGGTGTAAAACTTTATGTATAATTTAAACAAAAGACAAAGATCCCTATGTGCACAGTTACGCTCAAGAAGATTACCGTTACCCCCAGAGACCGGCAGGTTTAATGCCACAGAGGAAGAGCGACTGTTTGTTGTGTGAGCTAGGTGAAATTGAGAATGAGGTTCACTTTTGGTTTTACTGTCCTGTCTTCGAGGATATAAGAAATGTACTTTTTAGTAAAATGTCTTCCGTTTGTGTGACAATGGCCCTGTTCAAACCTGGCATTAACCTGCGTCCTGAGTGATTGTATCACAAGTGGACAGCTTTAAATACGTCTGTTCACACCTGGCATTAGAATGCGTCTCCACATGCGTCCACATTGATCCGATCCCACTTAGTAGTAGTAAACACATGGATAATACAGCAGACGTTGTGACGTAAGATTACATGAATGTCAGTAGTAATATCCTACATATTCGCAAATTCGGGTGCATTTTATTAACATCAAAATATAAGGTTATTGTACCCGGAGACCGCCATACTGCCATACCGCCGTCACCGCTGCCCACAATGTGGCCATATGTGGCCCAGACCACCTCTGAATGTGGTCTGAGCGATCGGATCTCAATGGGTCCTCAATGCGTCTCGAGTGCGTTCACACCTGTTCTTAGAGCTATCCACTTGTGATCCGATCACTCAGGACGCATGTTAATACCAGGTCTGAACAGGGCCTGTGAAAAACTTGAGTTGTGCTTCAGGAAGGGAACCTTTTTTATAGCGGATTTCATTTGCCAAGCTTGGGAGAGAAGGCAGAATATTTTCTTTAGGACCGAGCTGTTGATGCTGTTTGACCACTGCAACTGTATTTTTGGTGTCTTATAAACCCATGAGGGTTGGGCACTTTACGGGCATGACATGAAAATAAAGAATCAACTAGATCCTAGAGCTCTCATTTCTGAAAAGTCTAGACAGTGTGGAGGAAGAAGGGGCCGTGTTTCACAGGAGCACACAGGGGGGTCATCATGACATAAAGCCTGACATCCTCTTACTGGATAAACAGGTTTTTATTGCTGTGGTTTTACCAACACACACACACAAACAAGCTCTCTGCATGGCCTCTTAATAGCCAACAGTTTAAACCTACAAGCCTAATTAAGGTTGTGTCAGATGCAATTAAGTTTAGAAAGAAGTAATTACACAACATTTGTGGACCCATATACGTAAAACCTCTTGAGTGCTTGGGTCTCCTCTCCTGTTAATGTGTTTAAAGGCTTCCTGCAAACAACCAGACTCAGAGGTCAGTTTTAAAGGTGTTTTAAGAAGGTGAGGCTGTAAGAGCATCAGCTATTTTAAACAAGCTTATAAGTGCACGAGAGTTGACTGGACTGACAAAATGCGCTGTACTTGGATGTGTTTACGTCTACTATATTGTTGAAATACACCACACTGTTTTTAGGATCCGAGTCCGACATATCTGCCGGTAATGGTGGATTTTAAACATGACGTGTGGACTACCAGGCCACTCACATTCAGACAGTACACAGGTATGTAAATTGTTCGTCTCCCTGTTCGGTTGTCGTTGGTAACAGGATTGAGGAGCAGAACCTCTATGTATTTTTGTACCAAATAGAAAAGCAGCACTTGAGCCATCTGGCACAGGAGATTTACACATTAATCACACTCCTCTACTAACAAATTAATCTCCCTTGTCAACAAGTTACACCCACACAAAATATAAACTTATGTTGGAACAGAATAGATGTATTGGTGATTTCGAGAGTGACCAAATGGAAGCCTTTGCTGAAACACATCAAAGTCTATTTACTGGTCTCGGCGGGGCTATTGCATATGTGGAAAAAGGCTGTATAAAGCCTTTGGAGACTCCAGAGGGAGCAGCACAAAGTGTGATAAATTATCTAGTGACGTAATGTTGATTAGATCTGAAGAAATCTGAAAATTTAAAAAACCTGGCCGGGGGTGTGGAGTTAGAGAGAAGTGAGCTTTACCAGACGTCTGTAGTCCACTCCTCATCTCTGCTTTAGGCTAGCGGCTACATTAGTCAATACTACTGTAGCATAACATACCTGAATCTCTAAATTGAACTGTCAGCGGTCAAGTTGCATTGTGGGTAATGTAGGTGCCAGGTTTTTAACAAGGAAGAGGAATGTGTGGAATATCAAAGACCATATGTCTGGTTCTTCTGCATCGATTTTTATCATTTTTTTGTTTTAAAAAGGAATAGTGTGTAGGATTTAACAATATCTAGCATTGAGGTTGCAGATTGAAACCTCTCCTGTGTGCTAAGTGTGTAGTAGAACTACAGTGGCCGATATGAAAACGTGAATGGCCCTCTCTAGAAACAGTTGTTGTAAGAGTATGGTAGGTCATTTGGAGTAGATAGCAGAGTGAGTGTGTAGTGTGTTTGTACGTATAAAAGTGAGTGATGAAGCAAGAGAGAGAGAGAGCGGCGGTGAATGTGTGTGAGCGAAAACAAGTGAGCTAGTGGAGCAGAAGACTGAGTTGGTTTAGCTCTTAGAATATCAACTGAATGAACAGTGGAAGTTGCAGTTTATGTAGAAATCAATACTGCAGCTCCTCAAGACCAACAGAGGTTTCCCGTGTCTCGTTTCCTGGCGGCTGAGTGGAGTGACGGTGGGGGGGGTCAACTCCGGAGCGATTAACGTCATCTACTCCGGCCCAAGCAGGAAAAAAAGTTAACACAGTGTTTGGTTTGTCCGTTCTGGGCTACTGTAGAAACATGACGGCCGGCTCCGTGAAGAGGACCCGCTCCCTATGTAGATATAAACGGCTCATTCTAAGGTAACAAAAACAACAATTCTTATTTTCAGGTGATTATGCACTAAAGAAAACATACTTATTAATACTATATTCCATTTCTGCCAATAGATCCCCCTAAATGCTACACACTGGTCCTTTAAATTGTCCATCATTTACCAAAAAACAACAATAGGGCAACAGAAGATTGTGTACGAAAAAAAAATCTTGAAGTCAGCAACATCAAAACAAAGGTGCCAATTCACAAAAACAAGAGCGTCTCCTGAAATGATCCACCGGCTCACTGCAGCATCACAGAACAACTGTGCTGCTGCTACAATCTGCCTATCCTCAACTGTCAGTTCAAGGGTAAAAGCTCAGAAGTGAGCGCTTGTATAACAAACTGCTGTTCTTTGAGAAGGTCAGAATCAGCACAATGCTGAAAACAGCAAAATGTGATATGTTTATATTCATTTGGTCTTCATGAATATACAGAAAACGGATGCATCATTATACTCAAGGGTGAAGGAGTCATCCTCTTGTCAAACTGGTCAAGAAACACTAACAGGAATATCTCTCTCTCTCTATATATATATATATATATATATATATATATATATATATATATGAGTAGATTTTAAAAACTTCATAAAATACCAGCTACTTGTGGACGCCTGTGTGTATGTGTACATATGCAAATGTGCTTTTGTTTGTGTGCGTGTGTTTGAGACAATAAGAGGAAGTGTTCTCCCGTCCACTGCGGTGTTTAATTGGTCAAACAGACCAAAGTGAGCGAGGTCTTGTTGACCCAACAATGAGGCCTTGTGTTCATTGAGCCCGATCGTGGGCAGGTCAATGTGAAACACCAACACGCTACTCCACATCTCTGCAACAACAACAACAACAACAACAACTCAGTAGCTTCAACTGCAGCTCATCACTTAAAACAAAAGTTGCTGAATTTGATTCTCAACCAAAACCTCACAAGCCACCAATTACTGCTGAGCTACTATTTAAAAAAAAAAAAAAAGAGTAAAATCCACACACTTATTTGCTTACTTCTACAGAAAAAGCACATTCCACTCTAAGCACTGCAAATCCTTCCCAGTAGCAAAGTAATTACTATTTTAAAACCAGCAGAGGTTTGAATGAAACGGTGCTTGGCAGAAAGGTGTCTGACGCCCAAGTGAAGCACCTGTCAGCCTGAGCAGGTGTATGTCTGGCTGCCGGGCTCAGCCCTCCACAAACACAGGTTAAAAATTAAGTAGGCGTAAAGCTGACATTAGACGGCGACTGCTTATCTCGTCGCTGCACAAATCATGTGTCTGTTTTTACAAGGTGTACCACACAAAATTGTCACAGTTCCATTCAGATGTTCCCACAAGTGAAATCAGGAGTAGACTTTCCCTCACAGGACACCTTAACATCTACAACAAGCGTAACCTAACCTAACTAACAGAGCAGCCGAGACACACTAACACACATAAGCTGCTCATGTGGGAAATTCTATTTTTACCACCAGGCAGGGCGAGGCTCTACCATACAGCACACAAAGTAGGGAAACTATAACAAGAGAGGGAGGGAGGCGGCGGAGGGCTGACAGGGAACAAAGCGGAAGTGTCCTTCCTCCTGATGACCTGCAACACAAAGTGTTCTCTGTGCACATATACAGTACGATGCAGCTGTAAACAGGGAACACAGAGTGACATTTCTCCCTCTGTCACTGTGGGAATTAATATTTAACCAAAATACCTGCATTGATCACGACTGAAAAGTGGTGTAGATGCAGTCTCTTTATTGTCATTCTGCTTCTTAATGTTTCTCCTGTTTTTGCCTGTGCTATGTAAAAGGACATGCATGTCTGTCTATCCTGGAAGAGGGATCCCTCCTCTGTTGCTCTTCCTTTTTACTCCATTAAAAGGGTCATTTTTGAGAGTTTTTCCTCATCCAAATTGACAGATAGATGGGGTCAGATGTTGGACGGACTGTAAAGCCCTTTGAGGCAAATGTGTGATATATAATTTTGAGCTATATAACAGCTAAATGCAGTACCTGTGAGGGTTTCTGGACAATATGTACCATATTGTTTTGTGTTGTTAATTGATTTCCAATAATACATATATACACATGTTTGCATAAAGCAAGCATATTTGCCCACTCCTTTGTTGATAAGAGTATTAAATACTTGACAAATCTCCCCTTTAAGGCACATTTTGAACAGATACAAATGTGAAATATTGTATAAATCAATAGTATAAGGGACATACTGATAACAACATGAGTATAGGAAGAATATCCATGCAATATATGATAATAGGCTATTAAATATAACTGATTACTTGACTATACCTGCGCTTGCTGGCTAATCTTTAAGGTGGACAGAACAAATTGAACTTCTTGATGAAAGCTACTGTATAATGGCACACTAGAGATCCAGTACAGTAATAAAAAAGAAAAAATCTTAATGGCTGAGCTGGTTTGAATGGGAATATGGAGCACATGAGGGATGAATAAGAGGTGCACTGGAGGGCAGTTTACAAATTGAACAAGAGGTGACCTACAAGTCTGAGCTGACATAAAAATTAAAAAAACATGATGTAATAAATATCATGGAAGGATAACATTTAAGAGGGAATATTATTTTTATAATCCCAAAGTCACTCACCTCCTCCAGAGCAGTCACTGTATTCCTGCAGTGGGACATCCTGGTGGTGAAGTTAGAGGCAGTGGGTGATTTATAATCTTCATTTGTCTCTGCCACAAACTCTGAAACGGTGATTTGATCAGGCATAATTAATCCTTGTGTGCTGGGAATAAGAATAATAATAAGAAGAATAACTTTTTTGTAATCCCAGTTGGAGTTTTAGGACAGAAAAGTTCACAGCAGCAGCAGTAGTAGTAGTAATAGTGTCTCTGAAGATCCCTGCAGGTAGTAAACCATCTCTAGGTATGTTTATGTTCCCTTGTTTGCTCCCAACACGATCCAGTGCAGCGGTGGAAGCACGCTGGCTGGCTGGAGGAGACGCACCGCGTTGTGCGCACAAGGTGATGATGGGATGAAGATATCACCTCCTGGATTCAAACCCACTACTCTCTTTCCATTCAAGGTTCACGGGTTTTCCTTTTGGTCACGGAAGAAAGTGAAGCTTTTCCTCGGTGTTATTCCCAAACCTCCAACTTCTTCCTCCTCCTCTTTGCCCGGGGAAACAACAAGCAAGCAAAGCAGAGCGGGCGCTTTCAACCGGGAGCGCAAGAAATTGACAAAGGTAGAGAGGAGGGGATTCAATGGACGCGCAGCAGCCAATCAGGAGCGCCGGGCTGGTAATTGAGAGCCAATCAGGAGCCGTGGAAGGCGTGAACTCATGCTGCCTTCAAGTGCTCCTCGTAAACTATGTAATTTTATGCAATGTGTGGCATTTAAGCCCCTTAACTGATTCAGCAATCTAAAATTTCATCAGGGTATACAAAATAATTTTAACACCTCATGAAAAGGGGCTTAAAGATTGTATGTGTAATGTAATGTAAATTTAGAAAAAACACTACTACTAAATACTTTGAAGTATCTCAATAACACTTACAAACACTGCTACTAATGTGGGATATTTGGCACATCATTAGCTTAAATGCTTAAGTGCTCGTTATCCTTAGAACATTTCAAAAGGAAATTATCATCACATTTAAATTAATGATGTCTAATTATCTCTGGATATGTTTAGATATATTTTCTTTTTTTCTGTACTGTTCTTTGTATGTATTTCATTGTTTTTATTGGATTGTTTTCCACTGTTTGGTTAGGTTTTTCTTCACATTTTGTGTACTTCTTGTTGTTGTTTAACTTTTGTTGTATTTTTAAAATTATGTTAGTTTAGATCTTTCTTCCTTTTTTTGTTATTGTTTTTTTTTCTCCTGGGATTGGGAGAGGTCTTTTGTATACGCCTGTGACTTCTTGACCTCTCCTGACACATTTCTTGGGGTTTTTCATTGACTGGATTTTGTGCAGTTGTATATTATGTGCAAATAAATAAAACATTTAAAAATTTAAAAAAATGCTAGTTAACAGCATTTTTCAGCAAACAATCAACAAAAGTGAAAGTGGTTATGTTTATGTTTTAAAGTACTGACCAACTGCATGTAAAATGTTTCATAGTATCAAACTACTGTAGTGCATATAAACAAGTTGTTGTTTTTTTTTAGTTAAATTTTCTTACCTACCCTCCTTTCTCATTGGTTTCTTGTGTCCATGTAAATATAGACAATGATTCTAGGTCTGATTCCCTGTGGTAAAAACACTTTTAGGTCTGTGTTTCGGGATTTTAGTGACTTTGGTGCAGTTATGGTCATCTGTGAAGGCGTTAACAGCTGAGATTTGTTGAAACGATCTTAGAAAATATGATAGTTTCACGGCATATGGTACTGCTCCTGTCTTCTGTATCTTTAACTCACACACACATATACTGCAAGTGATAAGCATATTTATACATGGTATGATAACCATCAATTTTAATACCACGGTATACCATGGCCTGTATACCGTTACAATCCTAGTCTGTAGACAGCATTAATGGTTTAAATGCCCCTATTACTATGTGCATTGAAAGCACTTTTGGAAGGAAAATAGAGCTTGTGGTAACTTGTGGGTTGCTATTGTTACAGTATACTTAAAAAAAAGGATGGAGACAATTGATGAACTGAAGTTTAGTTTATTTCATAGAAATAAAATATATTCTATTTCTATGGTTTATTTATTCTCCAAATGTTGCTACTCATTTGACACCTACAGTATGTTAAATAAAACACAGGTCTATATCTCACAAAAAATATGCAAAATGCCAATAGTAAAATGCATCAAATTTTGTGTTGCCATACCCTCCATTCTCTAAGAATCATAATTCATTAACTCAGATGTAACACAAATTTTTCAAATCAATTTTCCACTCATTTGGGCACATGATTAACCCATTGCAGTGCAGGCTGTGTGTAATCTAAATATTTCCCACAGAACTTAAATGCAGCATCTTGATTACAGCACCACTACTTGTTTCTTTCTTAAGGTGGAGAAGCAGCATTGTGTGAGAATGATGCAGTGTCATAGTGTGAGTGTGTGTCTCTGTGCTAATGTCTGTAATGGATGCTTTCTGTTATGCTAAATGTGAAAGGTACATTATAGAGATTGGTCTGTACACCACTTGATAATATAATGTCAACTGTTCAAAGAGCTTATCTGCATCTCATGGATTCATCATACAAAAACCACAACAAGACAAACCACCGCCTCGTCATGATGCATAAACCCCTGCACAATACTGTAAATAATGTTTTATTTTTTTCCATAGTGTGCCATCACAAGGTATCAGATAAAAAGCCCCAGAGTTTACATGAAAGTAGCCACTGCATTATGGGAGAATATGTTTATTTATTTATTGTTTATTTGTATCTCCCAAAATCCTGTTGGGAAAAGTCAGAGGAGAAAGCAAACAAACTTGTGAAGACTCTCTCTCTTGCCTGAATTTTTGTCAACAGGAGCTTGAAACAACTGCAGCCTCTGCTCCCAGAGTGCCTGTGTTTTTTTTTCTGGGCTTTGGGATGAAAAATCTGCTGATGCTTCCCAGCTCATTCAGCCCCGGCAGGACGGCTACCGGTATAAATAGTATCACAGCGGCCGAGGCAAAACCCCGGGCAGCCTTTAAATCACAAACTGGGCAGTGTTCACACATTCTTTCAGCTCTGCAGCGTCTCCTGGCAAGCTGTTAAATGAAGAGCCAGAGACCCAGGCTGACCCTGACTGGCTACTCGGGCCTCAACTCCCTTATGAAATGAATACACACACTCCCGGCGGACATCTGCTATCCAGAGACAGAGCGGCTCAGTCAGTGAGGTCAGCAGAACCAAACAACACACGCCTTCCTCTTCACCACTTACATGGCTTCATATTTTCAGAAACATCTGCCTTTCTAAACGCAGCTTTTATCCTCTAAATCAAGACCAAACCAGCCTAAAAATACCTAAACTGTTAGTGCTGCGTCACTTTCTGTTGCTGAAGAACAGCACTGGAAAAGGTGAACAGGGTCATCCAGCAGGTACAGGTTGGGATCATAATATGAATAGTTCATTGTTTAATATTTCATGGGACCTGGAAAAGCACAACCAGGTATATCAATGAGGGATCATAAAAACGCAGCTCAAGGAAACACTGTTAAAATGTACTGTACGTAAATAATCCATACTCTACTTTTATTGTATCATATAATCTACAAAGCCTCATAAAAACCAGCTGGATTTGCTAAACAGAAAGCCTCATTCACCAGCAGCACTCATCCTCAACATAGACCTTGTTTGCATGCAAGCAACTTACATCCTTGATTAACAAGTCAGACTGATAGTTTCAAGATTCAAGACGTCACTCTGGTTATACAAGTACAACTGTGTGAAATACTTTTGCAGGGAGGCTCCATCAAAAGAACAGTGTGTAACATTTCGGGGGATCTATTAGCAGAAGTGGAACACAATATTCATAACTATGTTTTCATTAGTGTATAATTACCTGAAACTAAGAATCGTTGTGTTTTCGTTACCTTATGAGTCCTTCATATCTACATAGGGAGCAGGTCCTTTTCACGGAGTCCGGCATGTTGCTCCGCCATGTTTCTACTCTCTAATAACACAGAATGGACAAACCAAACACTTGCTCTAGAGAGAGCATTTCACTTTTTTACGTTACCTGAAGGCCACCATAGTTCTCCAACACACTGCAAAACCGTGGTACTGCCAGCTGTCACCTGACTTCTGCTCCTGAAGTAGTGTTGTTATGTTAAAGACCACCTCTGAGCGAGGCGAGCGGCGTTACCACGGTTTTGCACTCGGCGGCTCACGTTACCGCAGTCTTGGAAAGGGAGGAGCGAGCGGAGGGGTAATCAGTTGGTTGCAATCTGCAACCACACCACTAGATGTCGCCAAATCCTACACGCTGTACCTTTAAAGAAAAAGTTATTGGATGTGCTGTGGTCATGACTGATTAGTGATTTAGTGAGAAATCAAACTGAAAGTATCCATTTGTATTCACTGCTTTGGTGCACAATGTACTATTTTCACTTTCCTTTAAAACCAAAGCATGAAAAAGTGAAACCAAATGCAGCCAAGCAGCTGCAGATAGTCAAAGCATATGTCACACTATACATAAAGACCCTCTTGGAAAGATGCTTGTAATTTGTATTGTGAACTTCACCAGAACAGAGCACGGGCTGTGTCAGCATACAAACATCCAATATACTGATTTGAATGTTAGCAGGAACAGACAGCATGTTATAGCAATAAAGGGGACGGAGGTTTGAGTTGGAGTCACTTTTTCCTAATTACACTGCCATGACATCATGATTGTGTAACAGGTGGGATAACCTCACAATCCAGCCGCTTGTGTTTCTAATAAGTGGAATGAAAGACTTCTTTGTTTAGAATAATTAGCAGCTAATGCTAACCATTCTGCAGTGGAAAACTTTCCAACATACAAGTGGATGAAATGGTATATTCTGGGCCTAACTCAGGTCCAAACGCTCTTATCTCAGCTTCTCATAGATCATATAGACCGCATTACTAACTAAATATTACATTAAAGAAGAGCTTGTTACACAAATGAGGTGGCTGCACATAGGCATGAAGTGAACAAGCCGTGCCCGGTGAACCTGAGCGGTGGCTGCACACTGTGGGACTCCTAATGGGAGAGGGATGAAGGGAAGAGAGGAGGGTAAGGGCAAAGGGACAAGGGGAGGGAGAGGAGCACCGAGGGAAGGGCAGTGAACTGTAACGAGCTTCGTCTTTTCTCACAAACTCTCAGAGAGGAAGCTCAATAATGAGTTCAGGCAGACCTTTATTTGAATGGATGCTCGGTACAGGCTAGGCTTGAATAAGATGAAGCTAAAACATATAACAGCATATAATACAGAATTCAGTTTACCATCATCACCAAGTGCTGGGTCTTTGCAGTACTCATTCCTGTATTGACATATGCCAACCACTGTTCTGATGGAAGAACAACATTTCTACTGATACTTCTAGTTTGATTCATGCGGGGTCTGTACGTACTGACTCCAGGAAATAGCCATATGCTGGCACCAAATACACAAACACTAGAAATACCATATTGTGAAGTCCAGACATTGCTATACCAAGACAATAACACTCGAACTTCCCGGTGCACCCGATTTGACTATTATCAGACCATTAAATAGGCGTTATCAGACGCTAGTAGCACCATAGATGTGGGTCGGTAGGGGCCTACTACACCTACTACATTTTAAAAGCGAAAGTGAAACTTAAAAGCAACACGTTCCAACACGTTGTAAAACTGAATGAAACGTTACATTTTGAACACAAACAAAACAGTAGACAACAAGACAACTTCTTTAGGTTTAGGCAACAAAAACACTGACTTAGGTTTAGCCAAAAATACTTCAACTTCTTTAGGTTTAGGCAACAAAAACACTTAGTTAAGTTTTGCTTCTGTCATTATTACTACGGTCACTAGAGGTCGCTGTCGTGTTCTTTCATACCTTCTTTCGATGATCTATCATGTGAAGATATGATAAAATCTAATTGCGGGTGTAGTACAGTAGGCCTCTATTGAACAACATCTATGCTTATAGCGACAGATAACGCCTATTTAATGGCCTGATAACAGCCTAATCGGCTGAACTTCCCAGCACTACATAGAGATACTTCTCACATTGACCATTAGCTTCGCTAAACTTTGCTTACTAGTAGAAACCCAGTGTTACTTCCAGGGCCAGCAGCCTTTCACACTACATTATTTTGTAGGGTTACAGGCCACTACAGCATCTAAAAAATACAAGAAAAAAAGAATAGTTTTCCCCACGTACAGTATATACAGTAGTAATTCAACAGTAGTGGCACATTTTTTCTGACTCATACATTATTTTCAAGCCAGGTGAAAACATCAATAGGATCAAAGGTCAGCATTGGACGCAATTACAGAATGTTCAATCAACAGTGGAAATTCAATTAGCTGTTGGAGATTAAAAGCCCTCCTGTGCTACAGTATGTGGTTGACTATAATATATGACCTGTATACTGCAATGTATGATTAAGTGTGTTAATTTTACTTAACTGAATAGCACATAGAGAAGATCATTTGATTATTAAATCTATCACCAATGGATATGCAGTTTTTAAACTCCAACTCTGAGTGCTACATTCGACAAAGCGCTGGGTTTCCCCATTAATAAAATCCAAATCTGAGCACTGCCAGACACTTCAACCAGAGGAATGCTCTGGCTCATGATTTACATTTAACCTTGCCACCATGAAGGACACCCAAGAAATAACGTTGTGTGAAATAATTGCATGACATTTTCAACCAGCCCCTCGCTGCCACACACACACATACCCATCTGAGTGATGATCGCAAAGTGCTGGGGGTCTGCTGCTGCTTCACTGTCATCATTAGGAGCAAGTGGCTTTTACAGTAATTATTGCTCCTCTTAGGATTTGGCACTGTGAGCCCGAGCATGTCGAGTGTCGCTTGTGTCCCTGTACTCCATTATACACCCTGACAGGCAACGTGTCAGCCGGCCTCATCTTCTCTTGGTTTCCTCTTTACCATAATTCAAGATGCCTAATCAAGCATTTCTCTTCCACTTTGCACCCTTAAAAAACCTCCACATTGCAGGAATGTACATTTTGTCTTGCATACTGCAGCAAAAATGTCATTAAAATTTCATTGTATAGTATAGCATCCCATTTTATTCAGCGCCCCCTGAGACAGTATGAGGAAGAGGACACCTCTCACTGGCTGGTGGAAGGCCTTTGAATTCTTGCTCTGTGTACATTGCTGATCATCTCTTCTGGTCCCCAAGCAATGTAAACCACAGGATATTAATTGTTCAGCCACAGGACAAAAACACAAATACGCGCAAACATGATTATGATCTATGAAATTCCCTTTGCCCCTGTGCTGGGAATATGCAGCTGGTCACAAACATTGCTGTGTATTGCAGTTAACTCCTTATATACCAAAGAATACAGATTAAAAACTGCATTACATTCATTTTGGCAGATGCTTTTTGTCCAAAACAACTTACAATAAGTGCATTCAAACACAACAACAGCTAGATGTCATCAAAAGAATGGACCCTGACAAATAAACAAGTAAAAGTGCAAAAAAATCCAAAGCACTGCACGGCACGCTGTACAGTACAGGATCTGCCTGAACGTCACAAGGTCAGTGCAGATATTTGAATGTACGCTGACGATACAAAATATCTCCTTTATCACAGCATCATCAGAAATCAGAAAAAAAGCCATGGAAACATTTTCTCTGCAATTTGTATGTCCTTGGGACAATAATAACAACAATCATTAGTTTTATAAGCCTCTGCCAAATGTTGCTTCATGGTAAAAGTAAAATACATAACAGATCCTGTTATTATGCTAGTAATAGGTTAGTATACCAACATATGTCCATTTGTTACCATGTTAGTGGTATTACTACTAGTAGTATTATTTCCATGTATCTATTCTAGATATTTACCATATTTACAGTAGGCTACTTTGAAAACATCTCACCAGAAATGGTGAAAAATCATACTTATATAATTGTTTCATCATATACATAATGGAATAACATTAAATATATGATATTAACCATTTATATTAACTACAGTGAATGTTCATATAAGTTTTTTATTTCGTAAAACTGTAAATATATTATCTTCGCATCACTACTTTCACCACTAAATGACAATCCAACTGTTTTAGACAGTACTTAATCATACTTATTAAATTATTTCTGCATATATAATAGAATAACATTCAATGGGCCATAATAACTTCAGTGAATGATCACACATTTTTTTTATTTCATAGCAAATAATAAATTTTTATTACCTTATTAAGCTTTACTACCTTTACCATAAAAGGACAATTGAACCGTTTGCTAGAGCATATTTTTAGAAAATGATTAGACATTTTTCTGACCTCAGAAACTATAATATGTTGAAAACATATGTGTACCTTTGAAAATAAGAGAATCAATCAATCAATTTATGTTGATGAGAAGCTTTGTGAGACAACAATCGTGACAAAAAGTGACACTCGTGGTCTCTCCTGAGTGAAGTCATGTGGAAAATATCCATTCTTGTTCCCAGTATACCTCTCAAGAGGCGACCAGTCAGGCTCTTGAGCTATATCTCTCCAGCTCATCCACACAAATCAAACATTTAACCATGACTGTAGGTTCTGACTGAATCAGCATCTCTGCGGCACCGCCACCGTGAATCCAAATCAGCCTCATTGACAGTCCTGCAAACTCCCCGAGCAGCTGCTGCCAGGGTGCAAATTCCCAGGCTGCGTTGCATCTCTTCTGACACCACCAGGGACGAGTAGAAAGCCTCTCAGGCATTTGAACTAGCTGTGTTAAAGATCCAGAGTGATGGGATCATGGTGGGAGATAGTAGAGGATGAAAGAGTACCTCAAGGGCATTTGGATTCTGCTCTCTTTTGCCTCAATTAGACATCACAATCTTGTATCCCAATCCTCAAATCCTTTGGTGTTCAAAGAGAGTGACAAGCCCACTCTACGGTATGGTGTGCCAAAGGAAATGATAAAGTGTAACCAGCATCGTGTGTGCGGAGTGAATCTGTCGGTATCCTCTTGGGAATGCTAATGGAGGGGCAGTGAGCTCAGTTCATGTAACTCAATGATAGTGTCTGTTCCAGTTCAGACAGTCTGCACGCTTCACATCCATTTTGTTCATCCATCTTCCTGACTAGAATGTTAGCCATATGGAATAATAGCATAATGAATAACAGCAAGGGAAAACACAGAGAGTACTTCATGAATGTCCGGCAGAAATGGAAGCTCATCATCTTTTCTGTATCAGATAAATACACATATTAAAAAAAAAACATCCATGATGGATGACTTAATTAGGCTCTTTGTGTTAGCCCAAAGATAAAGCTGCGTGACTGACATCAGCTGAATCTCTATGATAAGTCATCGCCTTATTGGCCTATTGATTTTGTTGCTAAAAGTCACCTTGAACAAAAGCTGATTATCTGTCATTTATCTTAATCCGTTCACCTTATTGGAGTGAAGCATCAATGAACACCAGAGCTGTTGCTCAGTGTTACAAATTTAAAGGAATAGTTTGACATTTTGGGAAAAGCCTTTGGGAAATATGCTTATTCACACAACCTCCCCATGTTTCTTCTTGCACAGATTAAACAAACATGATATAATGTGTTATTTAGTGAGTTTTAGAGGTGCAGAGCCAGGCTAGCTCCCATTTCCAGTCTTTGTATTAATTAATATTTTATTGTTCAACACAGGCCATTTTGGTAGAATATGACAATAGAATCGATTTTGGTTTCCTTTTTTTACTTTTTAGGCGGACGTTTTACTGGCGTCCGGTAGACACTTTCAGTCCAAAATGGTGGCAGCGTAGTGTAACCAATTGACTTTCACTTCTTGGCTATATATGTTCTTTGCAGCTGCTCAGTGTGGCTTCAAAATTACCACATAGAGTGGTATCAATCCTTTCATATAAAGATACAATGTGTAGGTTTTGGTGGCATCTAGTGGTGTGGTTGCAGATTGCAACCAACTGAGTACCCCTCTGCTCACTCCTCCCTTTTCAAGACTGTGGTAGTGTGAGTGCAAAACTGTAGTAACGCCGTTCTCCTCGCTCAAAGGCCATCCTTACCATAATAACACTACTTTAGGAGCAACGTAGGTCAGACGGCGGCTGGCGGTAACACGGTTTTGCACTCTGCAGCTCCCGAACTACGTGAAAGGCTCTCTCTAGAGCCAGTGTTTGGTTTGTCCATTCTGGGCTACTGTAGAAACATGGTGGAGCAACATGGTGGACTCCATAAAGAGGACCTGCTCCCTATGTAGATATGAAGGGCTCATTCTAAGCTAATGAAAACACAACGATTCTTAGTTTCAGGTGATTATAAACTAATGAAAACATAGTTATGAATATTATATTCCATTACTGCTAATAGATCCCCTGAAATGTCACATGCTGTTCCTTTAATGCTTTTGGTAATAAGCAAATAATGATAATGAAATATAATATTATATTATATAATATAATATAATATTTATACTCTATGTGATTATCAATGAAAAATCATTTTGACATTTAAATTTGAAGATCATAAGTAAATGTGTGAAACTTAACAGGTCATTAAATTCTGTTCTGCTCCCTCCCATTCGTTCACTACCCTGCAGCCTCTATTGTGTGTCCACTTTGCAGTCTGCATTGGTTTGTGCAGTGCTGCTAAACTTTGGTGTGCTGGCTATGGAGTGACCCAGATCTGGAAAAAAATAGAAAATAATTGTCTGAAATTGTCTATGCTGTTAGATTTTAAAAAATAATTGTGTGTTTTGTGCATTTCCTGCTAGAAACCATTGAAAAATTACAGATAAAAGACAAGCTTTAGATCTCTCTGCCCTCCATGTTTGGGAATATAAACCTTTTTGATCTTAGAATATATATTTTCTTAAAGCACCCTGAAAGAGGCAAAGATACTGCTTCTATTATTCGAGTGTGGTGGCCAAAGACAGAATAAATCAGAAAAACAAAGATAGAAGAGCAGAATGAAGACACATAAGGTCATACTGTGAGTGAGAGAAAAATGAATGAGTGCCCCGCCCTTCAGCTTTAACTGTGGGCAGAAAATAAAACAATGAGCTGAGAGAGTTTCTCATGTGTCTGCCACTGAAATAGATGGTGGTTACAGATTTGACTCCACACTTCTCCAAATGTTTTGTTGACGTGGGAAAAGGATGGGCGTGTGTGTGTGTTTCTGCACTCAGCAGTCTGGCTGGGGATAGCATGTAACTGATTTGGGGTGTTAATCTCTTCTCCTCTCTGTTGGGTGACTGGTGGGACAAAGAGTATGTTTGTGTGGGACAATGTGGGAAACGTTACCAAGGCTGAGAGGTATAGTCTAAAATTTTGATATAATGTCTATCTAACTTAAATAATAAACATGTCTATTCTGCCCCTTATCTTGTAACATCTCTATATGCTTTGCCCGAATGCATCTTTGCACACGTTTCTTGTGAGACTCACATGAACTGTGTCACGTCATGTCGTATTCCCACTTTGTGAAATTGAAAAATAACTGGCAAATAGCATAGCAAAGACGGTGAAATGTTAACCTGCACTTGACCCATGTTTGCGCAGTTTGATGGGCAAACACAGCCCCGTGATGAGTCTTCCCTGCTTTCTCACAGCCATTGGATAAAAGCCAAATTTAAATAAAAAAAGAAGTGTCTGTCCAGCAGTGGTTTGACTTTTGATAACTAGAGCCAATGAAAATGTGGTACATCGTCTCAATGTGTGGGACGAGGGATAAAAATGCTGTGCAGTCCCTTGTAAAGTGGGACACCCTACCTCTCTGTGCTGGACGAAAAAAAGCAAAACACACTGGCCAGCAATAATGTCAAGGGACCTTCACTGCCTCATTTATTATTGATATAAGTATATTTCTTGTTTTTTTGGGATATAACACCGGATGTTTTAACTTTAACATACAGGAAGTCTTAAAATGTTATTCCCAGTATCCCAAAGCTGGGATTTGTCAGTGAGTAAGAGCATATTGATTGGGAAACACTGTTTATTGATTGAAAAATAACCAACATCTCCCGCAGGTTGTACTGCTGGACTATATTTTGAGTGATGATGGTAATGTGCTCCAGGAGAAATCCCAGTGGGATCGCACGCAGAACCATTAAAACACTCTAAGTAAGCTTTCTGTGTCTGCAGGCATTGCTAAACCAAGATGGAAAGGAAGACATGGGAGTCGTAACGTGATTTTATAGACACAGAGGATTGTTGTGGTAAACAAACATCTCTATCTCTATGGATGTTCTATTTCAAGGAGCCTCGTCCACTGAGGGGGGACTCTGGCCTGACCCCCAAACACAAAGACACTTCCTGTCTGATCTGTAAAGAGAACGGCTGCACGTCCCTCGAGGAGCAACCCCGAGTGCAAAACATGAACTATTGACTATATAAGGAGCTTATGGACCTTGTCACCACAATACAGATCAGCCTTGCAGCTCAGCGTGTAAATAAATATGAGTCACACCACCATGGGGAGTATTTTTCGGAAGAGAAAAAGAAAAGGAAAGAGAAATGCAATCACATGTATTCACTTGTTATGAGCTGCCTGGCCTTCATTGTGAATGAGAACCTCCGGTAACTCATCCACTCATTCACATGCCGCTGCAGCCTTTTTAAATAGATTATAGAAGGAGGCTTTGTCTCGCCCTGCTCTTTCTCACCATCTCTTTTCTCGAGCTCTTTAGGTGGAGCATCACTCTGCGAGAGAGGCGGTGCAGGAAAGGGGACGGGGTTGCCATGACGATGCCAACTTAACGAACTGTGTCTCCCTCCGTCATTGTGGGTTTAATTGGATATCTTCGAGGAAGAACAAAAACCCAGTTGAGTGGACTGACATGAATGCAACGGAGCTCTAGTCTCCCTAGCTGACTTACTCTTCCTCTCTTTATGAATGATTAATGGTGATTATATAAGAGCTGTAGTACATGAAGTGCATGGTGAGTGTTTCAGAGAGCATGTAGTGATGAAGAGAGAAGGGACTGCTTGGCATAAATAAATAACCTACAATAAAAAAAGCACTTATGTCGTCCAGTCTCTAATGCTTTCAGATAAAAAGTTTATCTATTTATTGACAATTCATTATTGTTAAGATGCTAAATAAGAGATTGGGAGCATTTCTATTGGCTCTCAAGGGCTCTCAACAGGGTGATGGCAAGCCAGCAGCTTGCTGCTAACAGAGCTAACAGTGCAAAAAACAGCAAAAGTCTTGACAGTTAAGTCCAAAATACCAAAGATCGTCACTTTTTCGTCACTTTTCAATAACAAAATGCTGTAATATGTTGTTTTTTTACAGCACGTACCAATAAAATACCACTTTAAAAAAATGCTTTTTTACGGTCCAGTGGAATGCCGCTTTTTTCGCCCCTAAATACCCATCAAAAATGTGGCTTTTCACAGCGTTTTCCCTTGTGATAATGAGATCTTCCTTCTGTTTGGCATAGCCAGTATGTTTTTCCAAAGTTTCTGTAACCAATCAGTGAAGTGTAAAGCCAGACCAAAGCAATCATGAAAAGTGCCTGCCATTGTTAGGCTGTAGATCTGTGTTGTCTTTATGAATTATACAGTAGGCTTGAAGGAAATATGTTGATTCATCAGGTATAAATACACCATCAGAGAGAATACAGGGAATGATTAAAAGAATGTTTTTATATGGCAAAAAATATGGATATCTCATAATGAAAGATGATGGAAAAGTGGCATTTTTGGCGGGCTTTAGGGGGCAAAAAAAGTGCTGTTCTACTGGATTCACTAGAGCGCTGTAAAAAGCAGCATTTCTTGCGAGTTTTTATGACGTAAAAAGCGGCATTTCACTTTTGCACGCCGTGAAAAGCAGTGTTTCACTGGTACATGCTGTAAAAAATGCCGTTCAAACTGTCAGGATGTCGCCTTTTACAGCATGTATACCAGTGAAACGTTGCTTTTAACTGCGCGCAAAGGTGAAAGTGAGGAGAACGTGGCAATCTTTGGCATTTTGGTCTTGTGCAGAGTGGCGGCTGTGAGATATAGCATGTGGGGCACGCTCATATGAATGAACATGCATTAAAAGCATGCAAAGCCGGCCAGGCGATGTCAACTAAGCAAGCTCTGATTACAACGCAGAAAGAGCGACTTCATTCTCTGCTCAGGTAGACATTACTCCACTATATCTTTACATAGCAAATAGTTGTTTGTTGCTTTATTAATGCTCTGGATATCGAATTTAGCACTTTCAAGAGATAATCAGTAATTATACTAACTACATGTTTGTTCTGTGCTCTCTAATGTAATCTTATGAAAGTTACTTTGGCCAACAGTGTGTTTTTGCTCAGCCAGCTTTTCTTTAACATTTGATGGAATCCTTTTGCAGTCGATATGATGTGCAGTCTCAAAAAAATCCTGTGATATGCCAGTGATTGTTGAATAATTTAATACTCCCATCCCTCACAGGCAGACACACTCATACACACACACACACACACACACACACACACACACACACACACACACACACACACACACACACACACACAATATACGCTGAGTCATTTTTCCACAGAATGGGATTCACTAAAATGGATTGCTTCACAGAAAAATGCAGGAGGTCTTGACTCATACTTGTTTTTGAACTGCAATTAAAGCAGAGTGTTGGTGTGAATTACAGGTTATTTTACCGCTGGGACTGCAGGCACTAAAAATGTATGCAAGTGTAAGAAACAAAAAAAAGGTGTGCTAATGCTGCAAAAAGCACAGGCTGTAATGAGAAAACACGATTCTAATAAACAAGGATATTCCTTAGAGACATACAAACACTTTACTGTGAAATGAAAAATATGAATTACCATGCTTAAGCAGGTGAGTTTCCTTTACAGTCTTGTGTTGCCTGGTTTAGGAGTATTGGGGCAATTTGTCTATCTGAGGTTCCAGTATTTGTATTAAACTTGTATATAATAAAGGCTTTAAACACAGCTTTGCTTGTCAAATAACAACCTCCTCCTCGCTGAGCTGATACGCTTCATGATAATCAATAGTAAGGAGTACTTAGGTCACAGAGGCGTGATAATGCTCCTGTGAGTGAGGTTTCAGAAATAACTATATAAGGAAAAGAGTACATGTGAACGTGAAATCTCATTAAATTTGGGTGTATTTGTATTAAAATGCTCTTGTACTAGTGTGACAAATCCATTTACATTCAGAGCTCTTTATAAAGTGATTATTTCGCTGATGATAAGCATATAGTAACAATGATTACTCGTGAATCTTTATGTCTCGATTGTCACAGCCCGGCTCTAGAACTGTGACAAAAACGGGAGAAACACATGTATATTGAACAAATAAAGTGGTTTATTAAACAGAAAGTGTGCAAAAAGTAAGTCAAAAGAATGTATGAGAGGAATCTTTAGAGTTAGTAGTGTAGGGAGTGGGTGAGTGTAAATATGCTGCATGGATGTTGTGCTGTAAAAACAAGGAAAAGTGACCTAAAGCCAGGTGTGTCTCATGCCACTGATTACACTCATCAAACCTCACATCGTCACCTCTCTTCTGGAACTGTACATACTTTACTTTACAATAATTCTAATATTGCAGGAAGTCCCTGCCCTGAATGAACAGAAGTGGGAAGTCAGGTGGGTTGTCATTGGTGTGTGAGTACTGCCCTCTATTGGCTGCTGTGCCTTGCTGCACACTTTCTCCAAATAAAACATAACTAGTTTTTCATTTCAGTGAAAAAGAATCTTATATTACAAAGTATGAACACAATTTCAGAGGAATAATGTAGATTTACGTTAAAATAAATGCATCGTAGTAAAAGTTGAACCTACAAAAATGTGAAGTTTGATGAATATGGTATGACATTTTTCTGTGTCCTTAATTTTGAATTTATGGAAATTTCCTTCACATTTTTTATTGAAGAAAAATATAATAATATAATACATTTAATAATAGTCATAATTATAATAAATATAATAATAATTTATTTATTTATTTACTAAATTAAATTTACGAGGTTTCTGGGAAACAAATACTGTAAACCACTAGGTGGTGCTGATAGACAGTGAAGAATAAAAGGCTGCTCCAAGTTAAACTTACAGAGGCTATTGCATAACAATTCAACCAATCGCTATTTGATTGATCACAATAGTTTAATTTTCATTCACCAACTCAAACTGTAGTGCTCACTTTGTCCTGTCTTTGCAGCAACTTAATTTAAAATTAATTTAAAATTAAAATTACACAACTTTAATTTATTTGTATTATTATTTTATTATTATTATTATTATTATTATTATTATTTTATAATAACTCAAACTGTAGTGCTCACTTTGTCCTGCTTTGCATCAACTTAATTTAAAATTAATTTAATTTAAAGTTAATTTAAAATTAAAATTACACAACTTTCATTTATAATTATTATTAGTTTTAATTATGTGACCTCATACCTTGCCCAGTAATATACTATGTAGCCTATATAATTTCATTGCCAAGTCAAGTCAATGTTATTTATGTAGGCTAGTCCAATATCACAAATCACAAATTTGCCACTAGGGGCTATAAATAACTTCATGATGCAGTGAAATCAATATTATGCAGGGAAAGGTAACATCCTGCCCGATATTCTTATGTTTATTTTTACTTCTTCTATCTACAAGCACAACCAAACTGACATTTGAAATATATTCAAGAATATGTAGTGTCATTTTGACTCAAAAAATAAGATACATATTACTCAGTGGATTAATGAGGTAAATTCATGTGCTCCGTTGTAAAAAATAACCTATGCTATAAGAGGTAGCCCACAGCTTTTCTATAGGATATGAGATCCATGGATCACTTATATAGAATCCTCTAAACCTAACCTTTTTATGGTATTTACTTAATTATTAATTATTATTATCTATGTGCTGTTTTCTTTTTTTTTCTTTCTACATTTATTTATTTAATTAATTAATTAATTTAAGGTTTATATCTTACTACCATGAATTATATGACTGCAGTACTTATTACTTTTAACACTAACTAATTAAATTATTTAAAAAAATATTTTAATGTTATTTTTTCTGTAACTTTACCTCTCGGGGTGGGAAGAAGGCTGGACCTGTCTCTGTATGTATGTATGTACATATCAAATGTTAAATGTAAGATATAATTTTTTTGTATTATGGCACCGGTGTTATGTCTTGTTATGTTTGTTATGCTATGTTTGGAAAAAAGGTAGGTGTCCTATGGTGTATTGAATAAAAATTAGGGCTGCAACTAACGATCATTTTCATTGTTGATTATTTTCTCTATATTAGTTGTTTGGTCTATAAAATGCCAGAAAATGGTGAAAAATGTTGATCAGTGTAAGGAAACCAGAAAATATTTACATTTAAGAAGCTGAAATCAGAGAATTTAGACATTTTTTCTTAGAAAAATTATTCAAACTGATTAATTGTTGTAGCTCTAGACAAAAATCATCTATCCTATGTCCATGTCTAGATTGTTCAATGTTTGCACTATGTCAAAATGCTGAAGTGTGTGGTCATCATTCATCATTTCTTTCTTTTATGCAGCTAAAATATCCCACGCGGCTCCTCGCTGTCCACTTTGAACAACCATCCTTGGCCTCATTGTAGTCGTTTCCTCAGATGGATCCTGCCAAATGGCCCCCTTACATCACACTTCCTTTCTCCTTCATGTGTGGTATGCTATAAATGTGAGAGGGGAGGGAGGGGGAGGGACCACATGCAACATTGTTCAGTTCAAATTCAATTTGCCTTGAAGACTGTATATCAAGACCCCCCACTCCAGTTGCAAAGTGGGATTGGCTGATGGATTTCCCTTTCTCCATATGATAGGTCAAAATAGATGGTTATAGGCTGGAGGAAGGCTGGGCAGCCATCTCCCCACCCACATCATCACCACTTCTATGCTGGTCAAAGACACGCTGCTGTCAAGATAGTTCATGCTCTACTCTACCATTGTCTCATTTGTGGGTAGTGTTCAAATATTTTAACACATGGATGAGTAGGCACAAGAGGTTAGCCAACAGGAAGGCACTATTCATGTAAAAACGGACACAAAACATAACAGAAATGTCGGTTAAGTTCTTTAAATAGGGTACCTCTTAAAACGACAAATTTATTTTATTTAGTTTTTTTAGTTTTTGTCAGTAGAGTAGATTGCTAACATCTAAAACGTCACCTCTTACGCTAATTTAAACACACATATATGTGCTACAGCGATAAAACAAAACGTTTTTACAAATGTTAGGCACTCTTACCGACTCCCATAGTGGGGGCAGTTAGGCATAACAATTTGTGATAAAAAAGCAACACATATGGTGCAGATGCAGGTTTATATGTTATGAAAAGATATAGATATCGGGGCGCTGCAAATTTGGCCCCTGAGGTCGTGGCAGCCATTTTTCAAAATGGCCGCAAAAAGATGCTTAAAGGTCCCACATTGTAAAAAGTACGATTTTCATGTCTTTTATATTATAAAGCAGGTTTAAGTGCTTTATAAATACTGTGAAAGTATCGAAGCACTCAATATACAGGGAAATACATACAGTCGGTATTCAGAAATTGTGCATTTGAAACAATCTGTTAGGATTTCTGTCCCATTTGTGATGTCACAAATATACAATATTTAGACCATTACACGGTTTTAAATGTAAACATTCTCAATGTGTAAACCAGTTTATTCCTGGTTGCAGTGTATGTGAATGACATCAGCTGACAGGAAGTAAACATGGACCCAAGCTGTTGCCAGGCAACACGATTTTGTTGCAATTCCGTTGAAATGCACTAAATGGAGCGTTTCAGACAGAGGGTGAATACAGACATATTCAAGCAGACAGAATGAGGAAAATTACGTTTTTTTTAAACAGTACAGCATGTAAACATGTTCTAGTATAAACACAAATCACAAGTATGAACCTGAAAATGAGCACGATATGGAACCTTTAATATTCCTAAATGTTGCAGAAAACAGATTTTATGACTTGATGATTTCCAAGGTATGACTGATGGAAAGCTGAAGTTCTTTAGGTGTATTGGATGTCATTCTATCATGACGGCAAGAGGGTGAAGTTTGACCCTGAAAGCTCCTTTTATTTGGTTTTCATGTTTTTCTCAGGTTAAAAGCTTTAAAAAAAAACAAAACTTGAAAAATAAAGAGGGGAAAAACATGTCTCTAATCTTCTGTTATCTGATCTAATCAGCTTGAACACACCTTGAAAATCATCAGAGTCATGAAAGGCCATCAGACTTTTAAATAGATAATTCATACGATACCTTCTCACACAAAAAGTACCTCAATCATATATCTTATACTGTATATACTGTATATGTTCTTAATATGCCTGTATATGTTCTTAATAGGCCTTGTATAAAGTATTTCTTATATATGTACATTCATACTTCCTGATATGTATATGTTCTTAATATGCAGTGTACAAAGTATTTCCTTTTATAATTGTAATATAACTTATTATTTGTAATGGAGCTTCCCAGCAAAAAGCATTTCACAACAATTGTTCTTGTATAACCGGCGTGACAATTTTTTATTTATTTATTTGCACATATATAAAACTGCACAAAATCCAGTCAATGAAAAAAACCCAATAAATGTGTTAGGAGAGGTCAAGAAGCCCCAGGCTTATACAAAAGGACCTCCAACCAAACCCCAGGAGAAAAACAAATAATAACAAAAAAGGAAGAAAGATCTAAACTAACAAAATTTAAAAAAATACAACAAAAGTTAAACAACAACAATAAACATCTTGAATCTTGAGATTTGTTTTTTCTGCAAAAAATTTTGCGGCCATCTTGAAAAATGGCTGCCACAGCCTGAATTGGGGCTGAATTTACAGCAATATCGATATATTTTTCGTAACATATAAACCTACAACACCAAATGTGTTGCTTTTATCACAAAATGCCCAATTATTATGAATATTTCATCTTAGCTGCCTCACTACAAGCTAAAAAATGCCAGTTCGACGCCCTAACTAGCCGTTAGACGAAAGAGAAAGTGGAGTCAGGCAGTGTACTATCTCGTCGCAGTTTCACACTCTTTGTTGGATGTGTGCTGTGGATGACAACCGTCCAGCCCGTCGCAACAACAGCAGCAGCAGCAGCAGCAGAGTATTTATCATCACAGCAGCAGCAGAACGAGGGGAGTGAAGAGGAAGGAGAGAAAGAGAGAGAGAGAGAGAGAGAGAGAGAGAGAGATAAAGGATTTACTGAGCATGGCTACCCAAACGACAGCAACATGCACTGGATCCACTCTGTTGCAGCCAATCAGCGAAATTATCAATCTCCCTGTGGATCAGGTAGGTTTTTAATGGATGGAGAGAAATATCAATACATGAACCGTCTGAGCTTAAATGCATATAACAGTTGATGATGCGCAGCTCTATTCCTCCTCAACTGTTAGCCTAGCGTCTCATACATTGCGGATTTACTGAAAACGAGAGCACAAAATCACTGTTGGTGTTCCTAGCTAGCACTCCTTGTCAAGCTAAACTACAGCTAATGTCCTTTTGTGTCTCTCTCTCCTCACATCGATGCACAGAACAGATGCTAATCCAGAGGTTCTCAATCTGAAAACCCCTCAGAGAGCCTTTTGATCTGCCTTCCATCAGATCACCACTATAATCTGGATTAACTAGTTAAATATCAACCTTAAACATCCCACTTGAAGTTATAGCCTCAGACTATAGTGTGCAATGTAGGCCTCAATCTGCTTTTATTCAAACAGTGCTAAGAAACAAGACAACAGAAATCTAGTTTTATGTAAAATGGTTCCTAAATATGGAGAAGGTTGGTAGTTGCTGATGAATGCAGATGTTGGATTTGGCATGATATTAAGTCCTTCAGTCTCACAGCCACCTGAAGCACTATTTGGAAAAAGCCATTCATTCAGTTCATATGTTATTATGAGGAAAAAGCCTATATGTTTAAATCTTTAATGTAGGAATTACATGTAGTTTTACATTTGCAAAACTAAACCAGGTGAAACGAAAGTAAAATAAAAAAGCACATGTGAACTGGATTAACTAGTTAAATTTCAACCTTAAACATCCACTTGAAGTTATAGCCTCAGACTAGTGTGCATATAGGCCTCAATCTGCTTTTATTCTAACAGTGCTAAGAAATACGACAGCAAAAATCTAGTTTTATGTCAAATGGTTCCCAGATGTTGGATTTGGCATGATATTAATATGGTTTATTCAGTGGTCCTTCAGTCCACAGTCACTATTTGGAGGAAGCCATTCAGTCAGTTCATATGTTATTATGAGAAAAAGCCCATATGTTTAAATCTATAATGTAGGAATTACATGTAGTTTTACAGTTGCAAAACTAAACCAGGTGAAACGAAAGTAAAATAAAAAAGCACATATGGTTACAGATCACCACTATAATCTGGATTAACTAGTTCAATTTCAACCTTAAACATCCACTTTGAAGTTATAGCCTCAGACTATAGTGTGCAATGTAGGCCTCAATCTGCTTTTATTCAAACAGTGCTAAGAAACAAGACAACAGAAATCTAGTTTTATGTAAAATGGTGAGGCTGGTAGTTGCCGATGAAATGCAGATGTTGGATTTGGCATGAAATATTAATATGGTTATTCAGTGGTCCTTCAGTCCACAGCCACCTGAAGCACTATTTGGAGAAAGCCATGCAGTTAGTTCATATATTATTATGAGGAAAAAGCCTATATGTTTAAGTTATAGCCTCAGACTAGTGTGTGCATGTAGGCCTCAATCTGCTTTTACTCCAACAGTGCTAAGAAACAGACAACAGAAATCTAGTTTTATGTAAAATGGTTCCCAGATGTTGGATTTGGCATGATATTAATATGGTTATTCTGTGGTCCTTCAGTCCACAGCCACTATTTGGAGAAAGCCATTCAGTCAGTTCATATGTTATTATGAGAAAAAGCCTATATGTTTAAATCTATAATGTAGGAATTACATGTAGTTTTACAGTTGCAAAACTAAACCAGGTCAAACGAAAGTAAAAACACATAAGACACGTGGTTTATGGTTTATTGGTTTACTTGGTCATAATTGAAACTCATCTGTGATGACAGAGGGCACCACACCTTAACCACTGATCTACACCCTGAAAAGAGATTTTAATGTCAATGAGTTTTTACCTGGTTTAGTAAGGGATATAATATATATAAATACCTTCTCTGTCTATCTTTTCACATTTTGGAGGAATTATGGGATTATATTAGCTAGTGATAGTTTTCTATAGAGATGTTCTGATACCATTTTTTTCCTTTCCGATACCGATTCCGATACCTGAATTTGGACCCTGAAGGAGTACCGATCCAATACCAGCTTGATAAAAAAAAAAATAAAAATACTATTATTATTATTATTATTTAACAGCTGTTTACTACTGACCATGTATGGATGTGATATGATTACTATCTTTGTTGTATGGCCTGGCTCAGGTTAAACCCTTTTATAAAACATGAACACATTTTTAATTATAAAATTTGTCAGTTACAAAGAACATACATAAATTAAGCTAGGGATAAATAACAATGCTGTGGCGAAGAAGAATTGATTTCCGATTAAACAAGTTGATTTTTTTTTTCTGGGGTAATAAATTCTGGTATTGGATCGGTGCACAGACTGGCGTACTCGCCGATACCCTATCCCAAATTTAGGGCAGTATCAGACAGCATTTCCGATACTGGTATCTGTATCTAGTCTCCTGAAGTGGAATTCATTGTGATATATTTGCAAAAATTTGCATTGCAAATACACGTGCACTTTCACATTCTCCACACCTACACCATCGCACATGCATGTATATGCAAAGTACATTATTTCCATAGCAATGATTTCAAAGCTCCCTACCAGAGACTGTGGTTGGTGTGTGGAAGCGTCCAGTCGTGTCAGCATGGATCAGGGTTTGTTAGACAAGCTTCTATGGAAAAATTTTGAAGTGCCACTGTGGCTCGCCTGAGGGAAGTTAGAAATACCAAGGACTGGGTCACATGGAGAAAACCAAATATCACAATATTTTGACCACATACTTCTATCGACATTGCGATGATGTTGTTGGGTTGACCACTGGTGCTTTAACAAAATATTTAGACAATTAGATTTTTGATAAATAAGGATAAGTAGTATGGATATAATGACTAAGTGAGCGTGAATGGCTGTCTGTCTCTATGTGTGAGCCCTGTGATAGTCTGGCAACCTGTCCAGTTTATACGCCCAATGTCAGCTGGCATCACAGATAATGGATAGATGGATGACTAAGTGGGTAAAGGCAAATGATAGAACAGCTAGCACAGTTCGGTAAGTCCAGAAAATGATATCACTTTACTGTAATGTAGCTCTTAAAACCAGGAAAAGACAACATTTATGCCATATCACGATATTTCGTTATCCAAAAGCTAGGACAATATCCAATCTCATATCACGGTATATATCAATATATTTCTCAGCCCTAGAAAAACTCCATTTTAACTACAGCAGTTTTCCTCCAATTCTAATCATTGTTTTATTATGGTGGAGTCTTGGACTCTGAGTTATTGCCCTGGTAGTTGCAATGCGTTAGCCACCTTTTAACAAATATTGTTTTTTGTTGTAAGAACAAGCACTGAAAGTCTGGAATGAAACTTGATTTATGTTTTTTCCCAGTTTAGTGTGAACACCAGGGGATCCACATGTCATGTCCCTTAATTGCTAACATCAGTATGCATAACCATTTCTTGTATAGATCAACAATAGACTTCTTTTTTTCTTATGCCAGCATCGTTTTGCCGTGCGTCTTTGCCCCGTATCATCAGTGGCAGAATCGCTTCTTCTTATCTTCCCTTCAGCATGAGGTCACATACAGATGAGCCTATTTTCTTTCCTCCTGCCGAGCTCTCTTAGTGTACATGCAAGCCTCATGACTCACTCTCTTCTCCTCCCATTGGAACCTCAGCAAAGCCTTGTTGTACTGTACACACCTGAGATTATATGAAGCTGTGTTTGGTGGTTGGGAATGTTTGTATTCTCAACTGTGATAGTAAAAGTTTGCATGTGTTTGGTGGTTCACAAGTCTCGCCACCACCGTGTGCTCATGTGAACTTCTTCTTCATCACTTTATCATCCCACAGTGTACGCAGTGACTAGCCTTTTTAACTCCTCGTCTTGTTGTGGATCCAACAACACACCTATCCGACCATCTTTGATCTATCCATCCGACTTGCATGTGCGGACTGGATTGTTTGATTGTGTCTCCCCACCTGTGTTAGGAATGTTGCTCAATGAGGACTCACTTTCGAAAGTGATTTGTTTCCTGCTTTGTCTTATAAACGCATCAGGAAAGGAGTTCAAGGAGTTCATTCCATACTGTGCCTTTAATAAGTGGAACAATGAGTATATACATCAATGGAACCCCACAGTGTCCTCTACTTTGTATTTGTTATTACAATAAATACTTATAATAAATAAGCGTTATAATGATGTAAACATTTGTAACTAGTTGGAAGAAAGCCTTATTAAAAGTGCTCTCTAAAAGGACATACAGCCAAAGCTTATGTGAGATCAAACTTGTGTTTTGATTAATGAAATAAGGTCTATGGTTAACACAAGTTTAAGAGATTTTAACGTTTTGTTCCACGACATAAAATATGTCAATAAATATCCCACCCGTGAATTTTGAAGCCGTTACGTGTCTTAAAAAAAAGCAGTTGTTAACAAATGGCTAAATGAATCGACTAAACGTCATCACGCTGACTCGTCCGCCTTTACAGCCTCGTTGTGTATACTCGCGCAACTCATGCAACCGTGGTGTAGATCATTTTCAGTCCAAAATGGCGGAAGCGTAGCTTTGCTGCTGGGTGCTGATGTTTCAATGGAACGAACAATTGACTTTTACTTCTTGGCAATGTACGTTTTTTTTTTGTCTGTGGTCTGCTCCCGGATTTCACACCGGGCCAACATGGCGGCTCGAAACTTTCTCTTATGTTACGAAAATATTTCACCGAAATGTGTTTCTGAAAACATGTGAAGCGAGAAATAAGGCATGCAGTTGCTGAATCTCTTTGTATTCATTTGACAACGGTTAATTTAAACATTTTTCGGGAGTTTCCAGAGGCGGCATTCGCAATTGTTTATTGGGATGAGTAGTTCCTTCACTCTTATATAATAATTATGTACACAGTCTTGTGTCTTTGTCTTTATCTTTTTGCTTCAAATCAAATGTTTTATGGTCATTTCATAGCTGTTTGGCTTGTTTCCATCATTTGCTTGAGTCTGGGACCACACTTATCAATCATCAACAATAGTTTTTACATGTTCAACAGCTTATTTTATTAAGACAGTGTTCATGCCCTCTACCTTAGTGCCACAGCACTGTAGGGTAGTCAGGAAGTAAAATAACTGCCATGCAGGAAATGAGAAGTCATCCACCGTGTCTTGTATTTGCTTATTGAAATAGTTGTATTGACTCTTGGAGTGCTTCTGTTGGCTGTGTGCTTGGTTGTTTCTCTCTATCTGAATAAATACTGGCTGAGTAAGAGAGAGTGGCATTGTACAAATGGGACATACAGTATAGTCACGGTCCACGCTGCTTTTGTTGGACAGGTGTCACCCTTGTGACAAATGTGGTTTGTTATCTTCCTGCCAACTGGTTGCCCCACTGTGCCAGGACCGCCTGTCAACACCACCGAAATCAATACAGCCACTCAGATACAGTATGATCTGCGAGGCCCACAGACACTGACACTCTTTTTTTTTTTTTTTTTATGAAGCCGCTATAGTGTGTGGCACTTCACTGTATGTTGTTAGGACTGTATGTATCCCATGGGAGAGACAGGCCTGTGCACTGGCCTGTGTCAGGGCTATAATGGGAGCTGTGAAATTTGAACTGACACTCTGCTTCTCTCTTCTTCTTCTTCTCCCTTTCTTTCTTTCTTTCTTTCTTTCTTTCTCTCTCTATCACACACAGCCTGTCCCCTCTCAGTAACACACTGTTACTACTACTTTGACTATGTCCTCCTGCATATTTGTGCACCCACACAAACACTGTGTTCACCCACTCTGGTTCAGGGGGTGCTGGTATGAAAAATTGTGATTTATAGGCTCGAATTACACATCCCTGATCCCAAGCTGTGTCTGTCCCAGATTTGGCCGTATTGAGCTGTTTCCATCTGCTTGTCATAAGTGAAGGTCGTATACAGTGTGAAGTGATGCTCTTAACCTTGAAGACATTGGACTGACAGTGTTCATCAAGAACATCCTTGGCATTTTTAGTGCATCTCCTTTGGCCTCCCCCTCACCTCTAGCTTTAACATCCACTTGTTCGGCTACTGCTGTAGACCTCTGTATGTCCATTAGGGTTGGGCGATATGTTAACATTTTCCAACCGGCTGTCGGTGATTGCTGATATATATTCAATCAGGTGTATTTTCAGCTGGGAGATCAACTGTTCTAGCGACGGACGGAACATCGTAAAACACACTCGACAGAAACAAAACAAAACTCACCAAAACTGTCTTGGTTAATCTTTCCAACAATCACCAACTCTGGATTGGTCGATATTAACGGTTGTGTCTAGAAGATAACCCCCACATTGCGAAAACTTGCAAAAAACTCTTGCAAGACTCCCTGCCCAACGAACTATCCTAACCTTAACTATTCGAGGTCAATGCCTAACCTTAACCTTTCGAGGTCAATGCCTAACCTTAACCATTCGAGGTCAATGCCTAACCTTAACCATTCGAGGTCAATGCCTAACCATAACCATTCGAGGTCAATGCCTAACCTTAACCATTCGAGGTCAATGCCTAACCTTAACTATTCGAATTCAATGCCTAACCTTAACTATTCGAGGTCAATGCCTAACCTCAACCATCTCGCAATAGTTTCACAATTTGCGTGTTACCTTCTAGACCAAAATAAACCCTTATTTAACCGCATTCGATGTGAAAATTTGCCGGCTCTGTACATTGTTTTCCCTCACTGTCTCTCTCTCTACCCGCTGAGCAGCGGCAGATCGGCTCTTGTTCTACGGAGGCGGACCATTAAATTAGCAAAATAAAATGACAAACATTGGCCAAACAACTTTAGCCGATATATATTCGTCAAATCGCCCAACCCTAACTTTGACTTGCGAAAGATAACTTATGAGACAAGTTTAGTCCTCTTAAAGATCACCACGTGGCACACATAGACGTGTACTGCTTTTTGATGCTCGGTAGTTGGTAGTACTGATCCATCCCTTTTAGGATTTAGCATAGCATTAATACACAGTCACACAATGAAGCAGAGCTGCCTTGCAGATAAGCTACTAGCTAGCATTTTCAGGGGCAGCTTGTGACTGAATCAGGTCCAATTTCTTGGGTGGAGCATTTGCCGTCAATGTTGATGATGCATGTTAATATCACACCGGTATGCTTTTTCATGGTGACATCATTTGTGCTGTGCTGCAAGTTTTGATTTCAGGACCAGTTTTCTTTTCCTCCTAATAATGCATCTAACAGACCAAAAGCATAATATCGAGTTTCAGACTGAAACCAGTTGACTCATACAACCTGATGCCTTGCAGTCATCAAGTTGGCTGGTTCCAAACATTGTGCTATTTATGACCAAAAATTGTCCTATTGTTCAACTCGACTCAAGCAATCCTTCTGAAATGTCCATTTAATTATTCAAAATAAGGTTTGAGGACTACATTGAGAAGGTTTTTCCATCCAACTGAGACATTTAGCTGTTTATTATTGATCTTGAGAGGTTTATTTCCTCTGAGAAGGGACTTTTGTAACTCATCTGTAGCGTCAGCTGTGAAGTCCTGCCACAGCTGCAGCTGTTTCAATAAGCAACAGCTGGGCTCCTGATGAATCCCTCCACTGGCTTTTTTCACACGCATACAATGGACCTTAACAACTTGCTGTTTGTTTGTGCAGCTCTTCATTGTCTTTGAGTGACTGATAGTACACACGCCTTTTCTATATTGTCAGTTGAGACGGTAAACTAGCTTTTGTTTGATGTGTCGAACGCTCTAGGTAAAGGTGGTTCGACTGGATGGAGTTTCCTGAGGCTGAGCATCCAGCAGGTTGACAGCACTGCTGTTCTACAGGATGTCTCTCAGGAGCACGACAGTGTGGAAATTTCCACCTGCACTGTGTTGTGTTTGCTAGACAATGTATGCCCAATATGCTGACATTAATGTAAACCTTGTAATGTAAGGTTTTCTTCTTTGTCAGGGCTATTTCTCTGACAGCATTATAAATGGTAAATATTTACTGCTTGGATCAGTAGAGATTTAGTATGACGTAATGTTTTTAGTGTCAGCAATGACCTTAAAAACATCTTGTCAGCTGATTATTGTTGACAAGAGTGTGGCTCTGTTAACTGGCTATATTTGACATTTATACGTCTCGATACTGAGATGTGTTATGTCCCTTGCCTGGCACATCTCTCTTGAAAAAAAAATTAATTCCAGCTATTTTATCTCACAACAGCAGAACTTTAATGCATCTATTGAGGAATAGGCAGTCTTCATCATTTTCAATGTAACCAGTGATGTCTGATATTAAGATGCAGTCTTGTAGGTACCAGCTCGCAGCGTACAGGCGTGTGTCCTGTGGTCACAAAAGGCTCGCTGTACAATCGGCCTTCTGTTTATGTGACATATTGGATCACAGTTTGTCACAGTCAACGGCCACGTCTTTTATCACGATAACAAGCCCCCTATTGTTGTTACTGATGCATTTTCCGCCAGGCTATTGTACTGTGTGGGCCTCTGAGCCCACACAGTGCCGAGGGTTTGACTCCCAGCTTTCCTCTTATCCACTGACAATTCCCCCCGCTATCAGCGACACACGTCTAACACTGTAACACACCGAATGGCTAGATTAAAATGAGCTTAACTGAAGTTTGAAATAGGTAAACATGTGATTGGATGCTAATATCTTTGGATCTTTGTATTACAATCAGAATATGTAACGCTAATGTTGACATTTTCCTTCAATGAGTGGATTTGTTTAAGCGGTGGTAAGGTTTTGGGAAGCTTTGCCTGAAGAATCCCGACTTGGCTTCCCTCTAAGGTCCCCTGCTGCTGACTGAGTCCCCAAAGCCCCCGGCTCGGGACCGCTGGTCTTACTTTTAAACCCTCGGGTCTCGTCAGAGTTTCTCCACCTCCCCTTTGTCTTTAATTGTCTCTCTCTGGGGAGTCTTATGCCATCCAATTGATTTCTTTCCCCCTGGCTCTCTGTTAATGGAGCGCTGCTGGCTGCTGCCATTATTATGGTGCACAATCAAAACAAGCATGTGTGATTCCTCCGGGGGAATATGGAAAGACTTGGCTGTGTTGTTAACATTACTGGGCGGTTGACAACAGGCAACGCAGTAATGGTTACAAACAGGCAGATCTCCGTGAAGGTGGCTTAGACTTTATGATCATGTGCTTAATGAGGCTTGTCTGTGTGACATTTAATCCAGAGAAAGAGAAGAATCGATCAGGGAAGAAGAGTCACAGTGATGCTGTAAGAAGGTTCAAACCACAGTAGAGGTGTAAGAAAACATCTGAAATATAGAGTATCGCGATATTATGTTTTGTGATACTGTATCGATTCTCAAAAACACTGTAATGATAATGCAAGTGCATAAAAGTAAACTATTAATACTCAGATTTTATGCTTATGCCAGTGTGCTGTTTATACTATGACAGTTTTCTTAAAATTAGATGAAAAAAATTGCAATATATCACAATATATTGAATCGTATCACCAGATTCTTGCCAATACACAGCACTATAAAACATTCAAAACAAACATAATGTCAAAAGACACAAGAAGAATCTTCAAAAATAAGAAAATAAATACAGAATTTTTAAAAAAGTAAAATAAAATAAATAAATAAATAGTGAATAATAAAATTAAAAATATATAAATATTTAAAATAAATAATAATAAAAAATAATGAAAAACAGTAATAATAATAATGAAAATAATACTATTATTTGTAAATAAGTTATCTTGTTTAAAGATAAATATTCTATATTGACTGATTATGGTTCATTACATAATATTAGTATAGATTGATTAGCTCTCAGTTTTTTCCTGCTCCAAACTATCATTATTATATTGACCTTTAAAAATTCACTGTTGGTCGACCTTTAGTTAGCGTTATAACAAATGTCAATGGGATTTTGAATGAGGTTCTGTTACTTCTTTACCATGTCCTTGTCCTGTCTTGTTAGGGTTAATGCATGATGATGAATGCCATGGGTGGAGGTTAATTTTCTACTAATAATAAATGCAGTCAAAACCATTATACTAAAAGCATCAATAAAATGTCTGTGTTACGTTATTAGCATTATGGGAAAAAAAAGTATTGGTTTCTGTATCGTCTGCGGTGCTTTATCTCTTGTGATCGAACAAAACACAGACGGGCTGTCATGCTGCAGATATAGATAGACGGGGAAATCTGTGCATCTGTCATCCCTCTTCACTCTGAAGTGCTCTGCGCTGCCTCAAAAGTGGATGTCCACATGACTCAGCTTACTAACTCATTAGTTCCGTTGGTAATGGTGTGGTGTTATGAGGGTGGATTTGGTTTCTGTGCTAAGAGAGCCTGCACTCCTCGGCTTAGAGGACCAGTTTAATGTTTGCATGGCGCGGCGCGTAGTCGGCACGGAACATATTTTCAGGGAATCATATTCAAATAACAGGCCAAGCAACTGGACATATCTGATGTTGACTGTAGATAAATGCTAACAAGCAAGCCCAGCCTTGAAGATTTGCCTCTGGGTATGACAGTCCGTATGTTTGTATTTCTTACTTTGATAATTGTTAGGCTTTTTACAGTCTGAAATGTGTAAGCTATTATGTTCAGTAGGGTTGGGAATCACCAGAGGCTCCACGATACGATATTATCATGATACTTAAGTCACGATCTTATTGTGATTTTAAACAATTTGCGATAATATATTGTGATATATTGCGATTTATTACCTCTTTTCAACTGCAAATTATGCAGTTTGTCAACATCTGTGTTATCTAATAATATACAGTTTTCACTATGTTCAGTTTTCATTCACACATCTTGAGCTCAGAGGTCGAGGAACCCCTTTGAAAATGGCCATGCCGGTTTTTCCTCGCCAAAATTTAGTGTAACTTTGGAGCGTTATTTAGCACTCTTCCCGACAAGCTAACATGACATGGTTGGTACCAATCGGTTAGGTTTTCTAGTTTCATATGATACCAGTATCTTCACACTAGCTTTAAGGCTGCATTCACGCGAGATCGGGTGGTGCTGCGAAAACATAGTGGAGCTAGTGCGTTTGGGCTGCGGCAGCCGCAGTGGCCGCCGAAATAAAACACAGTGGCCTGCGGCGGAAAAGTAGAAACAATCAACTTTTGGAGAAACGCAACGTAACCGGCGATCCAGAGCCGTACAACCCAGTCATAAGTGAACAAAAGACGTTAATCGTCGCAGTTAATGGGCCATTAAAGTGACTCGCCCAGACCTCCGCAACGCTTGATCTTGTGTGAATGCAACTAAAGACTGCGGCCAGTACTATATGCTTTAACGATTTTTTCCCCCAACCCCAAATGTTCAATTTCAGGCCACCAGTGTCTATGTTATTATGGGACTGAGGTCTTTAATTTCTCTACAAAACTCTTATGTGAACCAGCTGCTCTTCTCTGGTTCATTCACTGTGCGTGGCCAGGAGTCCAATGGGATGAAGGAGATGCATCCAATATAAATGAGAGGACATGAATATTTATTAGTGTGACTTTGCACTGTCACTTGTGATTCCATCGAGGTAAGTCGGTAAGGACGTTCAGCTGATTCACCTTCACAGGAACAGATAGACTCTGACACGTTCACCAAGCCTCTGTCACCTTACTTTTCACGCTCCAATAAATAGTCAATCTTGAATATTGATCATCCCTAACTACAAGTTGCGCTGTCATCTGAAAAGTTCGGCCACTAAATTGCGGAATTGATTCGCAATGTGTACTCCTCGGGGCCTCCTGCCATCGATTCACTTGAAGCTGGTCACCTGGGCCACAGACGGCTATATAATCTGTGCTTAAAGCGGTATACAACTCAATTAAAATTTTTACACAAGTTCTCTCAATAGTCTAAGGGCAAAAAATTAGATCATCAAAAATGCAAGGCAAGTTGACTTGTATAGAAGTTGAATTGAAGTTCATGGTGGTTTCAAATTTAAAAACATTTGAAAACACAATGAAAGGGAAAACAAAATCAGTTGAGTGAAGACTTGATCAGATATTTCAGGACTGATTCAAATCAGGTTTCACATGGGACAAATCAGGAGTATACATATACTTATTGGGCAGGGCCCAGCACGCGAAATTAAGGATGTCCCGGAGACACAAAGATACAGTGTCTGGGACAGCAGAGAAACTTATCATCTCAAATCTATTTATTACGTTAAATGCGTCATGGAATATACTGTATATCATTTAAACTGTTTGGCGTTCACATATGAAGAATGTGAGGTGGCACCGCCCGCCACGAGCTCTACGCTACGTCTCATGCGTCCTTAAACACACACAAAAACAACCACAGAGAGACACTCAGTGCTGCCAGGCATATTATCTCTCTTTGTATGTTTGTTCATCTCTGTAGTATCTCTGTGGTAATGATGTGCCCGAGATTGCTTCTTGTGTGTGTTGTAGGTAGCCTATCTGCTTCTAGCTATAGATTACATGGTGGAGAGGAGGTCGTGTTGCTCAGACTGTTTGGCGACACCCAAAAGCTGCTTGACATCCTCCTGGATCCATCTTTTCATATATGTTCACATCATATGTATCAATTTTGTCATATGTCAAATGTAATTTCATTATGTCGTTACTCTGTACACACGTCTGTCCGTCCTGGGAGAGGGATCCCTCCTCTGTTGCTCTTCCTGAGGTTTCTTCTATTTTCTGGTGGTTACGTTTTTCCTTGTGTTTGCTGAGAAAACTTTCTAAGTTTGCTTTTCGCTCTGCAAACTTTCTGCTGCTGCCCTTACACAGGTTAGACCCAGTGCTGCCGCGCTGAATACAAAAATATGAGTCGTTTTCTCGTTTCTTGTGTCTGGTCAATGAGATTTCAGAAGTTTCCATCACCCATGTGTGCGTGTCTGCTACTTCAGTTTTTCTGAGTTATGCTGCTATTTTTGATATAGAAAGTGACCACAGTGAAGTAACGACTCGATGAAGTTGTTTCAGTGTTACTGATGCACTCGTTCTCTCTTGTGAGGTGTGAAATAGCGAGAGAGATCAAAAACGTACTGTGCATGATTTGGAACAAGCACCATCAAAAACAAACTGCATCTTGTAATGTGCTACCACATGTTGTTAACTCCTTTTTGCTGGCTGTAAATCGTGCTCATGAAATGGGACACGGCTTCAGACGAAACATCTTCCAGCGGCCTGTTAGGGAAGTTGATGCTGTCAGTCGTGACATATCCGAGCAACACCGTAGTCGAATAACCACAGAACATTCACCCAGCCGGCTCCCGTCAGTTGCTTAACATGCTTATATAATATTACCCTAGCATTATTACAGTCTTTTGTAACATTACAGAAAAACCTGCCCTTCGTGCTGTGTTCAATTCTGATACTTGAGCACTATTGTGTAGTTTTGAGTACTGGATTTTGAGCAGATTTTTACAGTGAATTGCACGGTCTTTATAAAGCCTGCACGCTCCACTGTAGATCAACACTTACAACTGAGTATTTGGCTGCAGATTCTTGCCAGAGTACAAAGTCATCTGCTGTTTAAAGGTTGTCTCCTCACTCTTAGCACACCATTGAGGACTTTTGCATATTCGGTGCTGTATCATAGCAACTGACTGCTTTCTTGTTTCATCTAGTGGTTGCCAACGCTGGGAATAGTTTCTACTTTGGAGTCGATGCCGTTTCCCCCTCTACACACAAACTATTGTTACAAAAGTCACCGATCCTAACTGAGCTAATGAGCAGATAAAATGCCTTTTGTAACGCTCCAGTAATACTGACCTTTAGATGGGATGTAGGGCAGAATTAGGGCTTCCAGTGGGATATGGCATGTTTGCTTTGATGAGGATTGGGGGTTCAGATATTGTGCTATTTGTCTATCTTCTTTTATCTCATTTAGGGCTGTCAAAGTTAACACGATAATAGCGATAATACGCCACTAATTTCTTTGATGCATTAACGCAGATCTGCGTGAAATAATCAGATTGCATCCAATGACTGCATATGTGAATTGCCTTTGAGAAACACCACCGTATCGAAGAAAGCAAAAGTAACGGGGGAGTTTAGACAGACTACAATTCAACCACTTTATGCAAGTAGCAAAACAGTGGAACACTGAACTAGGGCTGTACCAAATCGTTTGAAGCTTTGAAGCTTCATTTGTAACGTTGAAATTATTAATAACTTACAGAAACATCGCGGGCAAAGTCCTCCTTCCACTGTGGCGCTTGTTGTAATTGTCTCAGTCCAAAAGTCAAAATGTATTGAAAAAAGATAGATGCAATTGTTTCCAAAATTCACAACTAACAAAATTTTGCTTCCAGCCATATTTTTTGGAGTTTAGCCTTTCAAAAACACAAAGGGAGGCATGCACCTGTATTAACGGTGCGGTCTAGCTGCATCTAACAGCTCTGTAAATTAATTTATACAACCACATTAACACAAAATCATATTGTTTTTCCATTTTTTCCAGGGTTGTGAGATCATAAAATGACAACAGACATTCAAAGCTTCATTCGAAATCCTCGTGTGAATCGATTTCTATTAAGAAATCTATTTGCATAAAGCAAACATATTTGTCCACTCCCATGTTGATATGAGTATTAGATACTACGAATGTCCCTATAAGGTTCACTCTGAACAGATAAAGAATTTGCGATTAGTTTGTGATTAACTATGGACAATCATGCGATTAACTGCGATTAGATATTTTAACCCAGTGACAGCCCCAGGCCCAATGACTTGCAAGTTTTCTCTAAAAGTTACAAACAGACAGTTGTTTGAGAGCTACTAATGTGCTGCACTACCGGGTAAAAAAGGCCGCTCTGTCAAATCCGACAAGCTCTTGTGGATGTAAGTGAATGCACTCTAACAGTTCCCAAGGGTCCTCAGTATTCATTAATGATGCTTTATATTTTTGTTGGGAGTTCTTACCTCTGGATTTTAGACCACAGAACGACAGGAATGAAGCCCAGTAGAGAAGAAAACAAATTATTCTGCTGTGATTGATTCTCATTTTTATGTAAAAAGTTTAAAGTAGGAAGTTTGGCTTCTTCACCCCACCATTCTTCCACTAATCTAGTTTGCCATTCATATAATGTGCAGACTATCAGCCACAAACAGTGAAAGAAGTATGGATAAAAGAAGAGAGGATCACCTTTGGTTTCACATGATGTTTTTGAGATCACAACAAGTTGTACTACTTCATTATTCGAGGCTGAACAGTCTCAAAGCTGTAGCTTTATTTTAGTTTATTGAAGCTGTCTTTGTATATTCCATGTTGACGAGCTTCAGCTGTGGCCCCGTGTCCAGACAACATGAGGGTGGTGGTTAAAGTTTGGTTAGAGCTAGGCTGTCTCAGATGTTGCTGGCAAGAGTCGTGGCTGGCTCGGTGAGCCGAGCATGTAGCCCAGTAATTTTGCCCTTGGTCAAGAATTTGAGACGACTCTGACTCGCTGCCTTTTATCTGCAATTGGCCTCTCACACCACATCCACTACCACTACCATCCCAGCATGGAAGTCCACCATATAACTATGTTTTAAAATGGATACTTACAAAAGTATTTTGCATTCCTGACTTAATTTTTGTTTGGTGAAAGGCCTTATACACACCGGGGGCGTTTTTTTTTTTCTTCGTATGATTAATTTGCACTTCAATATATTTTTCCGATCTGTTGTTTTTGTTATGAACACTCACACACAGAACGTAGAGTTACATCATGTTGAGATACAGGCACACATGTCCAACAAAGCACACGTTAAGAAATCCTTGACAACAATGGACGACCGCAATGAAGACATGTTGCACTTTGCAGAAGGGGCACAACTCTCAAGACTTAACTAGAAAGAACTTGACTTAATCATTAAGTCGTTTTCCACCTCCATCCAATCATCAACTTGATGCAGCACGTTCAGGTCTATTCTTTGTGTCTTGTTAAAAATCTGCTAGGATTTGTCTGTTAATTATTTTTCATTAGTAACTGCAGAAAAGTATTTGCAGGGGAAGAAAGAGTCTTTGGGCAATTGGTGATGTCTTCACCCTGCTTTGGCCCCATGTTATGTCTTTGGTTATCTGCGTAATTGTTACATGGTGAACATACAATATACTCAGCTACAGCTGGGCACAATCCAGGACACACGAGACCTGCATGAGTAGATATTTTCTACCTGGCTGCTGTAGGTATCCAGTGACCCTCTTTTTTTACGCTCACATAGACTGCTGGACGATGTTGTCATTCTTTCTCACTGATGTATGAAACCCAAGAAAACCGCAGCAGTGTCCTGTGGCAAGTCTGGATTCGCTCCAAAATACGGCCAAATTTCCAAAGAATACTTACAAAAGCATCTCTCTACCTGTGTGTCTCTCTGTGCAAGGCATATTATAAATCAAATGGCTGTACCGCTGGCAGTTGTTTTGCTTATCCGTTATGTGCATATCAAAGAAGGCTATCAAACAATGCTCCTTGCTTTTATTTTTATGCCTTCGCATTATTCACGACAGTGGAAGAAGCGTGCAGCATAAACATAAATATTAGATGACGTAAACAGTATTTTAATCAATTTATTATTTTATCTGCTGCAAAATACGTTGTCATTGCGGAGCATCTTTCATTTGGACGTACTGCAGACTATTTCTTAAAAATATTTCCCTCTCTCTGTTCGTTTGTCTCTCTGTAACGGTGCCAGTAAATTGCTTGTATAAATGATATAGCTGGCAGATGTTTGGTAGGAGTTGCAGGTATCGAAAGGCGCAAGTGGTGTCAAACAAAGCTTGTTGAGAAATATTGAGTAAAGGGACAGTAGAATAAAATAAAATAACAGACACTCAAGGGTACACAGACACCCTAAGTCTGCAAGGCCTCACACAGGACTTTTTCTATATACAAGATTTTCTCTCCTCCCTTCTGTACTGTTGTTGCTCTGCGTTCATTTTTGCAGTGACATGGTAACATACTGTACGTACATACGCACGAGTGCATCAAGCCAAGGTCACTCATCACTGTGTAAACGCATCCAGCTGTGATAACATTATTTCATCGCTGCACTTTCCCCGTTTGGCACCAGGACGCTGTGCTCCGAGCACAGATGGCATTTCTGACCAAAAGCAGCCCCGTGATCTTTGCTTGAGTCGGGTTCACGTGTTTCAAGAAAGCAGACACACATTGTGAGCGTGGTTCTGGCCCAGTGCTGCTGGATACCTTGTGGGGAATGGCTGATTGTTTGGCTATTAATAGCCGGCCTGACCGACCGTAGAGCCTGACTGGGATCAGCTCAGAGAGGAGAGTGCCACACTGCAGGCTTTAACACTCTGCGTGTGTGTGTTTGTGCATCAGTGCATGCTTCCTTTGTGCTGCTCTTATCTGTGTGGCGCTTTTCTCATGATTGCTAGCATCAACACAACCACATATTTAGCCTTTTTGTGATTGTAGTAAATCTGCGGCTGCCTCTGCGTAAACACGAAAACAATCCAAACCTACCCATCATTCAATTTTCTTAAACATGGGCATCGCTATATACTTAAAGCCCTTGTTCCACAATCGTCATGCATCGACAGTTATTCAGTTGACAGGCTCGTGACTTGAGGTGAAGAACTGTCAAACTTTCCTTTCTTTGATTTCTGTATGTGTGTTTGTATGTGTGTGTGTGTTTGTGGTCAGAGGGGGCACCGCCGCCTGTGGTACGAAACAAGTCAACGCTTTGTTGTGTTGGTGCTAAGAACGAGAATACTGTTGTTCCGTTACCATCAGCATGATCTAGTTGCACTGAGCACACACAGAAGTCGGTTTGTTTGTGGAAGCCATGACCAATTGTACCACATTTATTGGCAAAGACCAAAGTAATCATGACATTGCCCGTGTATTTGTCTGGCTACAGATAGTCTGTGTGTGTGTGTTTGCATGTGGGAGAACGCTGTCAGACATTCGGTTTGCTCCCATTTCTCTCCGGCCAAGGATGGGCTTGAATGGCAGAGGATGGAGCACCGTTATGTACCAGTTTGGCTTTTCTCGCAACATTCTTCTATCCACTAGGGATGTAATGGTGAGGAAATTTTCCCACCAGTTAATAAACGTGTGACAACATCGGTGTTCCCGATTACACGGGACATTTTACACGAAAAGATAACGGTCAATATGTGTAGTGTGCTTACTTTGATCTTCATCGTTTAACGGTGGTGTGTCTGGCCTCTCCAGTCGAGCTTTCGCTCAGTCTGTAGTGTCCGTCGTCCGACTATGTATTGATAACACGGCGCTGATACGCGAAGATGAACTAAATGGGTTTTATTTCTATTAACAAAAAAGCAAAACAACGGTGAGGGCGGTGGGCAAGTAATGTAATCGTGTGAGCCCGACCACCGTGTAACGCCAGTAGTACCAACTACCATGACAAGCCTACTATCCACTAAATGTATGGCTTCATAATAGGGCAGGCAATATGACGATATATATTATCAAAACGATATAAAAATATCTACTGTATATATTTTTCTGTATGGTTTCTGTCACGATATAGGCTAGGCCTATATTTATTTATTTCTTTTCCTCTATAATTTCACCTGAAACGGTTGTGTTCATTTTGCTTCAAGTTCTTAAAGTGAGAAAATACTCAGTAAAACATACTATATCGTGATATATATCATTATCGAGCTATGAAATGACCTATATCGTGATCAAAGATTTTGGCTATATCGCGCAGCCCTACTTTATAAACTGTGCAAGTAATAGTTTGTCCTTGTATAATATTCAGCACTTTCCCCACATTTTGCATAGAGCTGCAACGATTAATCGATTAGTTGTCAACTATTAAATTAATCACCAACTATTTCGATAGTCAATTAATCGGTTTGAGTAATTTTTTAAGAAAAAAAAAAAATTCTCTGATTCCAGCTTCTTAAATGTGTATATATTCTGGTTTCTTTACTCCTCCATCTACAGTAAACTGAATATCTTTTGAGTTGTGGACAAAACAAGACATTTGAGGATGTCATCTTGCGCTTTGGGAAATATTTTTCACCATTTTCTGACATTTTATAGACCAAACAACTAATCGATTAATCGAGAAAATAATCAACAGATTAATCAACTATGGAAATAATTGTTAGTTGCAGCCCTAATTTTGCAGCCTTTGTCTGACTCCCTCTCTCTCTTTCTCGCTCTCTGTTATATCCACACTATTTCTAACATTTGCAAACACTCTTATCATCAGCTGTTTTTAATCCTCTGCAGGAATTAGACATCAATGCTCTCTCCGGCGCTCACCTCACATGAAAACTGCTGAAACAGGGTGTTTCTGTATAAGCTAAGACTACCCTCTAAGGAGGATCAGGACAGTATATATAGTGTACCATATATGCTCCACAGCCACTTCTCGCTGTGACACGAGTTGAGTTTAACTCAAAGGCTTCGAGTCCCTCCCTCCGCTCGGCGCCCGGCCGTGAATCTGCATGAGTCATTGTGGACTACAGCTGATGGAAACGAAATGAGACTGTGCAGAACAGGACTGTAGCGTCGTCACATGGGCTGTGTGCACGGTGGGGAGGAGAGGGGGGGAGGAGTGGGAGGGAAGGAGAGGTAGTGACTTAATGACATGGAAAAAAAGGGTTTTATGCTAATGACCGTCTAAATTTATCTCCCACTTTGTGCAGACACACACAAACAGATGCAGACACACACGCACAGCCACTAGGCACCCAGTGTGTAAGGCTCGGATAGGGAGCCACATGCTGCTCTTTGCAAAAGGAACTATTTTAGTCTCTGGGTGCTAAACGTGGACCATGCACAGGGAAGGGAAGAGAGGAGTACTATATATGAAAAGTGATATTGCCCCCGGTAGTTTGGTTGTGTATGTGTGTGCTCATTGAAGGAGTAGAAGTCATTACCTAAGCAAAGGGCTCCCCCATGGGAAAGGTGTTCTGCACCTACAGAGAGCAGGTCAGACTCAACCAGCCAGTTTTATTGAGATGTTTATCTGTCTCAGTGTCCCATGGGAACCTTCTGCACTGCATTTTCTCCAGACTCACACAGACTATTAAAGGTTAGAAAGTGTCAGTAGGCAGGTTAGTCCAATCCTAAGATGTGTATGACCCTTTTTAGACTATGAGATCAACTATTTTTTTCCCCTTCTGTATAGACCTTACATAGATTTAAACGCTGCACAACTTTAATACTCGTTGTATCCACGCCCACTCTGAGGTTTGTTCGTTTTTAGCCACACTAGCAGCATGGCTCTATGAATGGCTATGTCGGTCTGTCATCTGTACCACCATAGAGTGCTGCAGGGATGATGTATTTTTGTAAGCCAACCAGGAAGATAGCATCTCCCTGGGTTCCCTCGACAAAAAGCCAATGGGATTTTTCCATTGGGGTTTGGATTATTGCAGAAAATAAGCTCTGTGGCAAACAAACATTTATGATACTTCAGCAAGATAATCTTTGTGATAGAACACCACTTTGATTATTTTTGAAGTGTGAATGCAGTAAAAAAGTTAATGTTAGGTCACCAGAGCTAAAGGTGACGACTGCTCATTTAGCCGCTTGTTGGCAACCGCCTTTTTTAAGACACATGAAAGCTTAAAAATTCACAAGTGGGATGTTTACTGACGAATTTTATATCATAGAATGAAACGTTAAAATCTCTTAAGCTTGTGTTAACCACACACCTTATTTCAGGCATCTAACCAAAAACCCATTCAAAAAACCCATTGACTTTGAGAAGAGGAAGTGCAAAAATACTGACTCATTTCAGGGTTTTGCATGGAACGCCAATTTCCCCTGACTTTTCAATGAGTGCCACCAGCAAGGCAAAGGTTACACTTTTATTCAGTGACATAGCTTGTCGTCCAATTGATAGACTGACAAACAAATGTCATGGTTCCCTACTGACTTTGGTGATCCCCCCTGATTTTTCCTCTAGTGCCACCATCAGGTTGACTATTTTGGTTTTGAATGAACTGCCGTGACAACTGTTTGATGGATTGCAGTGAAATTTGCTACAGATATTAAGTCTCTCAAGGATATCTCAAGGATCAGGTCAACGTTTTAATTTGTGCTATACTTTGGTTCCTGTCCAAATAACTGCAACGCTAATGACATCCCCTTCAGCCTCAGCTGCACTTTGTGTTTAGCGCTAATTTGCAAATGTCAGCTTGCTAATTAGCAAACGCTGGCATGCTATACCCTATAAATTAAGACGGTGAACATGGTAAACATTAATCCTGCTAAACACTAACAGTGTTAGCATTGTCATCATGTGAGCTGTGCCTACGTACAGCTGCCACACAGAGCCTGGCTGTAGATTTCTTGGTCTTGTTTTTATAGAAAAGGAAAGAGGAAGCTATGCCCACTTGCCCAGAGGAAACATGACTCGTCATCCATCTGTTCCCTCCTGCGCCATCACTCCTTCCTTTCTTCGCAACCTGGCTGCAGCTGCTGCGTGACATCGTCAGCTGATGGGCTAGATTTTTAACACGAGGAGGGAAAAGTTATATATTAAACTTAGTAAAAAGCTCTTCTTCTGGTGCTAATTTAAAATATCATAAAACAATGGGAGGTGGACGCTAAAAAGAAAATGGATGAAAAATGAGAAAGTGGTGTGAGAATGACATAAACATGAGCAGTGCTCTAGCCCTGAGGGCCTTCATGTTCACTCTCCTGCACACGTACACACACAGAGAGACATGCACTCAACAATGAGCTTCAGGAAGCTGGCTTATCTCTGTCTTCCACCACATCCACAATGACTTCCTCCCTCTGCCAGTCTGTGTGTCGGTCTATAATGTAGCTTCTTAAAGCTGAGCTGAGCCCCGTGAAACATGAGCAGTGCTCTAGCCCTGAGGGCCTTCATGTTCACTCTCCTGCACACGTACACACACAGAGAGACATGCACTCAACAATGAGCTTCAGGAAGCTGGCTTATCTCTGTCTTCCACCACATCCACAATGACTTCCTCCCTCTGCCAGTCTGTGTGTCGGTCTATAATGTAGCTTCTTAAAGCTGAGCTGAGCCCCGTGCCACAGCTGCCAGCAGGAACTGCCTGCCTGACAGCTTATTGGCCTTAAACGCTAATCGCTCACTGGCTGGCGCCTGCCACCCATCAAAACATCTGCATGTTGTCTGTCTCCCTTCCTCTGTCTCCACGATCCATACACACTGTAATGATACGGGATTGATCTGCTAAGATGCTATCGTCTGGTATTGCGATAAAGTGACGGTGCTGGAGAGGAAGGGAGGAAAGAAGCTCTTGTTGTAGCTGAAGGCTGTGTCCTCACCGGAGTCTGTTCGGAGAGGTTTATTTGAGCTCTTGGAGTAAATATTGTGCCAGTGGGGTTTGTCAGTTAAAGCAGGTGAAAAGAAAAGGTCTCTTTTCTCTGCAAGTATAGTTTTATGGTTTGAACCATAGAGTTTATATAAAGATGGCCGACACGTCTCCACTTCCTCTTCACTGTACGAAAGTGAAGCCAAAAAATCCCGGATACGGGGAGTTGCCATCTTGACATTTTGACATCATTTGGAGCCAGAGTCTGCGCAGTAGTGATCGGGGGGGCTGGAGCCACAGTATCGAGGTCCCGCCCACACACCTGCCAGAGCCAATCACGAGCCGAATCACATCTTGTTACCTTGAGCCACCTAGCTGCTACATAAGCACCACATGGTAGGTGTTTGGCTAGAAAGACAGAACAACTAACCATAAGATAGACATAGGCGGTTATGGAAAGTTAAAGTTACATCTCCTCTCTTGTACAATTCCCGAGCCTCCGGCTGCGCGACTGCTTCACTCAGAGCAGCTGTCAATCACAGCTGTCAATCATGACGTCTCACCCCCTTTTTATAGCATCAAATAACTAATTAAAACCAAACTTATCAGAAAAATGAACACTTGAACATAAATCAGTGTGATAAAAACTACCTAAAATGACAGAAACCATCTTTGGGAAAAATGTATTTGATGTGTACTTTGACTTTTTAGTTTGGCCCATGTCCCATCCGCTAACATGGAGGGGGTGGGGTTTATGACATATACTGCAGCCAGCCACCAGGGGGCGATCAAGATGTTTTGGCTTCACTTTTGGGGTGCTGTCATGTTGTCTATCTTTATATACAGTTTATTGTTTGAAATACTGTCGCACCTACATTAAAATTCATTCAATGTTTTTGGTCCTCCCACTCATCCCCCCAATTTAGCCCTTTTCCCATTCTGTAGTCTTTTTATTTTCCCAGTGACATATTTCAGTGGGTTTGCTGCGGAGTATTTATCCAAAATGGTGGCTTTTCTTTTTTCCGTGTATCTCTTAGAAATCTCTTACAAACTGTTCAACAGCGCAGATATTCTGCCTTACATTCTGAAACAAAAAGAGTGCCATACCCCAGGGTAAGGTTGACTTCAGAGTGAATCAATAATAGAAGAGGAGATCCATGTATTATGAATGAAGAAACAACGCACCCCGGCACAGGAGCTTGTCTATTGCAAAATGTTTACTCAGTAAACTACTACCCCAACACTGGCGACAGTTTGAGGGAAAACACATTAACAAATCCTGTGAATATCAAGAATGATCTCGTCTGTTTAGACTTTCAGATCGTATTGTTTTTGTCAGGCAGTGCATTATCTGACATTACCACAACTTTGCTGTAAAGTGCAGCGTGCGCCCGTGAGACGACGGCGGCTGCTACAGAATGCCACAACTCTTTGCATTTATGTAGAAGGCATCCTTAACGTAAGACCAAAATCACAGCCTGGATGCTATGGTATCAGTTTGCGATGTAAAATCACATCTGTGAGTGGAATGTAGCAAGTCGACTAGCATGTGGTCTCATTATATAACGGCTGCTCGGCGAAAGAAACAGTTGTGTTTACTTTGACAGTTGCCTTCTCAACTGCTGGCATTCATTTCCAGTATCGGTCTGTATCACAGCATTTCGTGGATGTAGTGAATTTAGATTCATTCAGAAACACTGATGACGTGTCGCTTTGGTGTTCGTTGCTGGGAATACTTTGACATCTCAGTAGCTTAGATGGGCTTTGAATAGTTTTAATCGCTGTCATCGACTTTAATAGCAATTATCTCTCCAACTTTCTGCTGAGCTGCAGTGACTCTGACACATAACATAGGGTGGTGAGAGATACTGCAAGGTGTGAATTTAGTTTTAAAAGGGATAGTTTTTTGATATGTGGTCATCATGAGTACCAGTGGTGGTGATATTAAAGCACAAACACAATGGGAATGGAAATGTTGACGTATGTGGATTGGAATTCAAATGGCTAAACGATTAACCTTTTAAGCAGGCTGACGGATTGTTTCAGAGGTTGTAGCAGGCTCAGTCTTAAAGCTAGAGTGAAGATACTGGTATCATATGAAACTAGAAAACTAAGGAATTGACTGGTGCCAACCATGTCATGTTAGCTTGTCGGGAAGGGTGTTAAATAATGCTCTAAAATTACGCTAAATTTTGGCGAGGAAAAACTGGCATGGCCATTTTCAAAGGGGTTGCCTTGACTTCTGACCTCAAGATAGTGAAAACTGTATCTTATCAGATAAAAGAGATGTCGACAAACTATTGTAATACTCAACCTATTGCAAAATGCTTAACATCGCAATAAGATCGTGTCGTGATTTAAGTATCGTGATAATATCGTATCGTGGGGCCTCTGGTGAGTCCCACCCCTAGGAAACAACTTTAAAGAGCACTTGAGTCTTCTTTTGTTACAGATCACTGACTGTTTTACTCTATCCTATAGCTATTATTTGTGCTCCATAATCAAAAGGTTGCAGCTATAAAAAAAAGTCAACTACTGCAGCCTTATTCTTCATATTACATGAAAAGCTTAAAATCCACAGTTGCAAAATTGCTTAGTCAGAGCTTTTTCCACACAGTCTGCTTTCAAGTATTCACCCACAGCTCGACTTTGCTGCTGCCTTGAACAATACAGTTCCTCTGTCACGCCCTTCCAGTCTCCCACATGAAATTCTTTCCTTACAAAGCCATGTGTTGATAACCAGGGAGGGGCTGATTTTGTCCTCTTAGGCTAATGCAACGACATAAGTTTTAGTTCATGGTCAACCTTAAGTTTCTAAGCTCTACTTTTGATTCTTTGAACAACATCCTGGCCTATATAAGATATGTTTGTCTTTGGTTTGTAGCTGTGGAAGCTTGATTATGCAAGCTTGATTCATGCTGTAACCATCTCACTATTTGCTATTTTTTGCCTCTGTAGCTCACGTTGATAAATCAGAGACTGTAATGAGTGTGGGATGTTTGCTGGTTTGCAAATGAGCCAGTCAGTCATTCTGTGTGCAGGCGCACTGGCTGGCAAGTCATGCTTTTCATTCAACCAACCAGCAATGTCCTCCTCACTAAGAGAGAGCAGCTTGAAGTAATCAAAGCGTGAAATGACATCCAAAGCTGTGGATCGGGTAGATGCCGTTTGAAAGAGAGGCTCGCATGAGGAGGGGTAGCCGGAGGAGGTCTATTTGATGTGACACGTTGTCATTACCAGGGCATCATATTTTATTTTTAGCTCTTTAGATTTAAAAGAGGAGGGGGGCGATTTGCACTTGAACCTGGGTCTAAATTTGCACAGATTGGTTACAGTATAGATTGTCCAAAGTGAATCAGCACAACACAGTTATTCACATGATGAGGAGGAAATCAATTTAGACTAAAACTAGGCCTGCTTACTGTATTATTCATGGGTGAATGATAGAAATAGCTGCCAGTCTGAATCAACACTAACATTCATTGGCACATAAGGTGGGTTGGGTTGTTTGCTTTTGATCCATAACAGCCAAATAGATGACTGGATGTGCTTGCTTTTAGATACCATAGAAACACTAGTTGCAGTTCAAATGACACACCTTGATAGCAAACAGTGGCATGTGATTACTAGATTTTTGCTTTTAGTTTGCATTTTTCACTCTGGACCTGCTCACAGCCTTTTGTTTTAAGTTCTCCTGCTGGATTATTTGTTAATTATTCTCATTTTTAGTCCCAATTGGGTTCCTCTCTTGAACAATACCAGCCATGACAATAACGGAACAAAAGAAGCTGGCTCCTGCTAGTGAGGCTCCTGTGCTTTTGTGTGTCTCGGTCTGTGTATTCATGTATACAAAAACCTCCATATTCGCTGCCAAATGCCATCTGATACGATACACTCGGGCTAATGCTGCAGATGATTTGCCGCTAAATCTGTTAGTCGTGCAGACTAAAGGACCTACATACTTAAGGCTATATCCGTCCCCCTCCCTCTCTCTCTCTCCCTCTCTCTCTCTATCTCTCTCTATCTCTCTCTATCTCTCTCTCTCTCTATCTCTCTCTATCTCTCTCTCCCCCTCATTAATCATGCAGGATCCATAGATAATGGATGGTGCTCGTGGTGTCTGTAGCCTTTCACTGCTTACTGGCCAGACGGATCTGTTAACATGACCTATATACATGGACGGGCCATTGTGCCTTCAGACATGCATCACTGAACGCGACATCAAACAAACATGAAGGGATCTTAGTGGATGAGTTTCACCTTTTACAGTATTTAGTGTAATGTGTTTTTCAGTCAGTTAGTCAGTCAGTCAGTCGTGTGTCTGCTGTGCATTTCCTGCTTCTATTTTGTCTCAAATCAGGCTTTAAATACTCTGTAATTTAGACAGGGTTTTTAAAAAAAGAAGTGCACAGTCACTGACCATGTATGACCACAAATGTGAGGTGATGTCATTGCACTGGATTGGAATAACAGCTCTTGCACAGCAATTACTCATATTAGCCCTGTGTGTTAGGTCTGTGTGTGTAATTTAGGGGTGGTGGAAAAATTGATACAGCATCGCTCTGTCCGACTGTGAAAAGGCCCGCTGTTGTCTCCTTTTGCAGGCTTTGTAATTAGACCTGTTGATTACTGACTGACTGGTCTATCTATTAACATCTAATGGTGAATGGACTGGGAAACAATAAGGGGTGGGGGGGGGAATCAATACAGCATTGTATCGCAATATTTTGCATGGTAATACCGTATCGATACACAGATGTAAGGTATCAATCTTTTATTATATAAACTAGTAACCATTTAACAATCTGATTGCTATCCTGTCTTCAGAGGTTGTGGCATATTCACTGTAGTTCCCATAAGTCTATCTTTTGTGTTTCCATAAATGTGTCTTTGTCATGTCTGGGTGTTTTTATCTGTTTTGGAGTTTCATTTTTATCTTTGTAAGGTGTCCTTGGGTGTCTTGAAAGGCGCCACCAAATAACATGTATTATTATTATTATTATTATTAGCAGGCTCAGTCTTAAAGCTAATGTGAAAATACTGGAATCGTATGAAACTAGAAAACCTAAGGAATCCATTGGTACCAACTATGTCGTGTTAGCTCGTCAGGAAGAGCGCTAAATACGCTCCAAATTTATGCTAAGTTTTGGCGAAGCAAAACTGGCATGGCCATTTTCAACTACTGACCTCGAGATATGTGAATGAAAACTCTCAGATGAACACAGTGAAAATTGTGTCTTATTAGATAACACAGACTTTGACAAATTGCATAATTTGCAGTTGAAAAAAGGTAATAAATTGCAATACATTGCAATATATATATCTTATCACAATACTCAGCATATCACAAAATGTTTAAAATTGCAATAAGATCATATCGTGACTTAAGTATCGTGATAATATTGATCGTAGGGCCTCTCGTGATACCAATCCCCCTAGTGTATTTGCATTTGTGAAGAGAGTTTGAAGGCAGAGAATAGAGAAATAAATCTGGAAGCTTTTACTTTGTGCTTATGTGTACGTGAGTGTGTGTAGTTTGATGATGAGTGATGAATAGCTGAGCCACCCGGGACACATACTGTAGATCCTTAATAGCAAGATGCATCAAACATCATCCCTGAGTCATCACTATTTACGGGCTGGAAGACATGTACAAACACAACACTGTGTATTACCTACAGTAATGATGTCAGTGAGTGATAATTCAACAAGACTGTCTACTGAGAGGTGGGCCATGATGGGGGTTTAATCAAAACAGCCTTAAGATAATCAAATTTACAGGATAACACGATCCAGTCAGATCAATGGGACGTAATATATATGCCCCTCTTTTCTATCCTACTCCATATGGTTCAGGAAGAGTGGAGATAAAGTGGTAGTAATCAAACAGAGAGGTTTCCATTGTCCTCCCCTCAATGGATCCAGTCTATCTCACTATTATCTGGAGTAAAGCCTCTTTGCTGGGCCATTTGGAGACATTAGCAGATGAAACCCAGCTTTACTATGACCCGTCAGACGGAGTGTATTTTCTCAGAAATAAAATTTATATACAAATATAACACAATAATAAATGTATTGATAGAAAAGATTCACATTTTAGCGTGAAAACCATAAAAAATCATGTAAATGGCAGTCCAATTACTAAAGGCCGTTACACACCGGGGTAGTTTTTTCATGTGATTAATTCGCACATTAGTATATTTTTTCGAACTGTTGTTTTTGTCATGAATATTTTGACACAGTACGTGAATATTACTTAGCGAAAAAACTAGGTAATTTCTTTTCGGGTTTTCGGGTTGAGTTGAGCTTATATTATGTGCTGACTAGCGAGTAAGCTAGTGACTAGCTAGTAACTTGCTAGTCACTAGCCACTAGCTGACTAGCAAGTTAGCTAGTGACTAGCTAGAGCTAGTTAGCTGGTGACCACCTAGTAACTAGTTAGTTAACCTCTAGCTGACTAGCAAGTTAGCTAGTGACTAACTAGTAAGTAGCTAGTTAGCCACTAACTAGTTACAAAGACTAAATTCCTGTTTAAGCTTTTTATACGAACAATAGGAATCCATGTCCCTCTGGATAACTACTGTATGTTTGTGGCAGTCATTTATATTTTAATTAGCAAGAAGAAGAAGAAGAAAGGCACTTTATTAATACCCAAGGGGAAATTTAATTTTTTCACTCTTTTATATACAGGGCACACACATAAACAGGACCTATACATGCATTAATGAGAGAGATGCACAGAGCGAGGGGGCTGCCCCTGACAGGTGCCCTGAGCAAGTTGGGGGTTTGGTGCCTTCCCCTATCAAACTGGCATCTCCAGCGACATGTTTACACTCAGTACTTGGTCCATGCGGGGACTTGAACTGCGACCCTTCAGTTCCCAAGCCAAGTCCCTATGGACTGAGCTACTGCTGCCAACAGCAATATAATTCTCAGTGATACTATTTGCACCTTAGGGGACTGTGAAGGAAACATTTTAGGAATAGCCATGTTTTATGCTACTTTCAATCAACTGATATCTGGGACTTGGTGGTTCCCTTTACTATCACTGTATTTCTCAGTATTTCTTCATCTGTCTTAATGTCGCTCTAATCCCAGAACTTGGCAAAGGCCCAGTTTGAGCTATCAGTCTTTTTGGATTCATACGTCTGTAACGTAGTTTTTTATGTCCCTCTGTGCAGGTTAACTTTGTGGCATGTCAGCTGTTCGCCCTGCTGATGGCCGTGTGGTTTCGGATCTACCTCCACCCCAGTAAGACCAGTCCTTTCATCAGACATGTGGTGGCCACTCTGCTGGGCTTCTACTTGGCTCTCTTCTGCTTTGGCTGGTGAGTCACTCTCTTCTATTTATCCCGCAGCTCTGTTCTTGTCATCACTGTCCTTTTATCCTTCTTTCCTTCCTTCCTTCCTCAAAAATTTCTTCCTACAATATTATTTTAGTGGGATTTTCCTTTTTCCTGCCGACTGTGGTCATGTCCCAATTTCATGCTATTGTAAATACAGATTGTTTGAAAGGATGTTGTTAATCTCACGGTTCGGGTATCGGTATGTGAAATGTCATGTATTGTTATGCAATGAAAGGAAATTACATAATGAAGTGTCCACTTTCTGTTCGTGATTTACTACGTTTCCAGGATGCCTCTCCATAAATCCCAGAGAATGTACTTGAGCATTTCAGCTAGAGCTGAAATGATTAGTCGATTAAGTCAGTTAGCTGACAGAAAGTTAATCAGAAACTCTTTTGATAATCTATTCATCTTTTAAATAGCTTATTAAAGTGTCAGTAGGCAGTATATCTTAGGCATCATTGGGCAAAAATACCATTATAACCTTTCAGCATATTGTAATTCAAGTGTTCTGAGAGATAACTAGACTTCTACACCTCATCATGACTCTGTTTTCAGGCTTTAAACAATCTAGCCCGTGACGGGAGACTTTGACCAATCACAGGTCATTTCAGAGAGAGAGCGTTCCTATTGGCTGTGCTCAGGTCATGTGACCAGTACTTGGCGTTCCTTCAAGCCATCTCAACCTGATCTCAACAGGCCAATTTTCTAATTTTACAGCTAAACCGTGCACTACAAGATGATTCTGAAAACATGAAAGGCGAGAAATAGGCATTACAGTGACATAATATTGATTCATATTTGATCAGCGCGGCCTAGTTTGACCGTTTGGTCGGAGTTTGCGAGTGATTGACAGCCGGCTCTCATAGACAGCAGATGGACAGCAGACCTCAGATCAGCTCTTACTGCTTGTTTTCTTCCCATCTGTGAAATCTTGCTGATGCCGTTAGGAGCACCGGAGGACATAGAGGCACATGATTTCTTTCAGGTTACCTGTTTCACGTACTACTGTCAGGATATAGCGACCGTTTTATAAAAACAATTTTTTTAATCATATTTGCTCCAATCTCGCCTCCTTCAGCTTTAAGCAACTTCACCAAAAATAATAAATCTTCAATAAAAAAAGAATATTGCTTCCCACCGACGTTAGCTTCGGGCCAATAGAAACTCTGATATGACGGTGATGCACAGCAATAAGTTTATTATTTTTGGAAGCACTTACTGAAAGTCTATTGAGAGCTCCTGTTGATTGGATTTGGATATTGTGTAATAATTAAATGTTACCTGAGCAGACGGTGTGAACGATAAGTCAGTGAACAAATTAAAAATAAATCATTTTTTTTAGAATGATTAATTCATTAAACGGTGTGATTTTATAATGATTAACATATTCTTAAATTGAAACAGAAATATGACTTAATAAATTGGATAAGTGTGTCATTTAATGTGAATTTAATTATCTGCTTAATAGACTGCTTTACATTTTTCAGTGTTAATTATTCATAAACCAGTAATCACTTACACAGTCTGAAATGACTCACTGATATTATACATTTTTATCTACATTTGGTTGGTCTTCTGTGGGAATAAAATATATACAGTACTGAACAACATGAAGGGATAGTAGCTATATAATAGAGAAATTTAATATAGTAATAAGAGTAATTTTAAGTAGGGCAACAATGATTATTTTCATTATCGATTAATCTGACAATTTTTTTTCAGATTAGTTGAAGAGTGTTTAATTCAATGTCTTACTTTTAGATTATGAGTCGCTCCACTGAGTTTTCTTATTCTGCTTTTGTTCTCCTGTCATCATCCTACACTCTTTTCCTTGTTTGCTACTTGTCTGCCATCATCCTCTTCCCCCCCTCTCTTTTTCTGCCGCGCTTCCCTTCCTCATTCTCCCTCACCCCGTCCTCATTCTCTCCATCCTCGCCAAAGCAAATGGGTCGATAGGGCAGTAACGGATATCCAATTATAAAGCTATTGCCCTGTAATAGACAACCCACTGTACCTCTGGCAGAGTGCCTCTCAGAGTGCTGCTGTGTGTTTGTGTGTGTTTGTATTGGACGACAAACCTCGGAAAGATTAGCCAGACATCAAGCTTGTGGGGAAAATGCTAACCAGGTGAAATGTTACCTGGCCATTTGGTAATGGGTGATAGGGTTTTATGTCATCACCTCGCCAACAGACGGTTCATGTACATGATGCAACTGACACTGAGCTGCGGTTGGTTCATGTTATTTGTTGTGGCTGGGAGAGGCGATGTAAACAAAACTATCTTCTAGCATGGCATGATAGTGTCACACAAAGGTGACTCCTGTTTCTAAACCAATGCTTGGGTAATGCAAATCTGTTATTGTTTAAAATAAATTTACATTAAAAAGAGGGTGGTTCTTTCCACATGTGAGTAAATATCAGCATTTGTTTCCATATGTTTAGAATGTTTTAGTCCATTAAAAAATCTTTACTAGTGTGATATGTTATGCTGCTAATTTGCTGTAGTGTAAAGGTGGACTGTTTCAGATGATTGTAAATGTTTATAATGCTTTTCTCCTTACTCCATTTTTCATGAATCTGCATTTTACACGAGGAAAATAAGTATCAAGTAGAGGTAAAAGATATATACAATAGCAGTGCAGCTGTCAGTACCCATCGGCTCACCCATACTGTAAGTAGGGCTGCACAATTAATCGGATATTAATCGGGATCACAATTTTGGCTTCCCACAATTAAATGAACATGATCGTCTGCGAAATTGACGTCTAAAATGTGCGTTCTGCTCATAGAAAACTCTGCTGCATATCAAATCAAGCGCTTCCTAAACTAACAGCCAGCCACCTGCCGGTGATCGACATGTTTTGGCTTCACTTTTGGGTATAGATATAATCTATACAACCAATGTGTTTATGATTAAATTGAGAGCATAACATTTTTATATAGCTCTTAATTTTGCCCTCGAAGTGCACCAGATTGAAGCATTTAACTTTAAAATGTCCTCGTGGCTCCTAAGACTGCGACTAATGATTATTTTCTTTGTTGATTAATCTGTTGATTATTTTCTCGATTAATCAATTAGTTGTTTAGTCTATAAAATGTCAGAAAATGGTTAAAAATGTTTCCCAAAGCCCAAGAGAACGTCCTCAAATGTCTTGTTTTGTCCACAACTCAAAGATATTCAGTTTACTGTCACAGAGGAGTAAAGAAACCAGAAAATATTCACATTTAAGAAGCTGGAATCAGAGAATTTAGACTTTTTTTTTGTTTAAAAATTATTTAATTGATTATCAAAATAGTTGGTGATAAATTAACTATTTGAGAGAACCAATCGATTAATCATTGCAGCTCTAATTGCGGCTCCTGAAGAGTTTAGCGTAGATGCTGCAATCGTATCAGTCATATCAGAACTGGAGAGTATTTATTCGTTGAAAGAAGAGCAGAGAGCAGCACTGGAGGCTTTTCTCGATGGAAAAGTCTCAAATGACGGCGTCTCAGCTGAGTAACACACCATCGGGCGGGTCAGGTTACCACACCTGTATTGTTGTAGCAATACAGCAAAAATATGTGTATAAAAAGGAACTGAAACCTAGAATTACAAGAAAAGTATAATGACTGTACTGTATTCACTGAGCTGTGAATGGGCGCTGGTTTATTGGGTAACAAAACAAGTATTGTGAAAACAAATCTTTGCATCAGAAAGGAAAGGGACATAGAGTTCTTCTGTTCAGACAAAACAACACCCACTGCAACAAATCCCATATGTTTTCAGAGTAACACATGCGTAACGAAAAAACAGAAATGATTTATTACACAGTTCAGGACTCTTGTGATTGACCTGCTAACTTGATGTCGGATCAATTTGAAAAATACCATTCGTCTTGACATCCTCTTTGTCCAAATGGGCCAAAACAATCAACAAATGTGCGTCTGTGAAAGCCTGCCAAAGAGTTTTATGTGCTTCAGCGATTAAAAGAGCACGAGCTCCTTTTAAATATCTATAAGCAGATATATTCAACAAAGGTATTTATTGTGTTTGGCGCCGTGCTCCAAGCTTATGTTAGACCCCTTATTACAGGACTAACTATCACTTACATATCTGATCTTTACAATCTCTAACCATATAATGATGCAGAGCCTGAAATGAGTGGTTCAAAAAGACAGATGTAATTATTTGATAAACTTATCAAGCAGAGTAAGGTCACAGTAACTCCGAGCCGTGCACGTTAATTGTTTATAGGATCCCAAACAGCTTCTGCGGGTACAGCTTACTTGTGTGAAATGCATGAATGCATCTGTGCACACACATGCATTTGCACCCTTTTATTCTCACACATACGCACACATAACATTTTAAGCTTTCGTTGCACGCACACTGTTCTTTCTTAGAGGGCACCTGGCTGCAGCCCTGGAGGATCTGCCTCGCAGATGCTGCAGAGTGTTGGTTTATTTTCGGATGTATTCCCTCCCTGTCAGACGCACAAGCTTCTCTCTGAATGTCACTGGAGAAAACAATTGAACAGTTTCACATTTCCTACCGCCAAAGGGGGACTGAGTTCATTTTAGCTTTTGTGGACGTACTAACAGATCATGTTTGTTAGATACATCCCAGGCTAACCGGGCAGAAGTTAACACTAACTAAGTGCACCACGTGCATTACATGAATATTCCACTAATATTCCGGTTTACATGCAGCCGTTCATATTCCGATCAACGCAAAATGTCCCCATGAAGTACGTCATACTGACCAAATAGAAGACCCATTTAACAACTTGTTTAGCTAAACAAGTTGGCTACCTATAGTTCCCTATTCTTACCATCATCATCATCATCTGGTCTATTTGAGGAGCTCAGGACATCCTCATCACCGGGGTCGGTGAATCCCACGTCGACGCCATTCTCGGCTGTGTTTGACAGGAGTCGATCGACCCTAACATGTAGTTTATCACATCAAAATATAGAAAGAGCAGGAGCTGCTTGTGCCATTTTGCTTCTTTGCGTCAAAAATATGTTTTTTTTTGTTAAGTTTTCCACCGGTGGTGGGACTTGTTGGACCGTGCGAACACAGCCTCCCTCTTTCACTCCTTCATCCACCGTCTTGAAAAGATCGCCGTTGCGATATTCTCACATTTCCAAAAACCGTTGATATCCAAGCCTTTCGTAATGTTTAAAAGTAGGTGTGTTTGTCCTTCTTTTCTTTTGGGCATGCACCTCTGCAAACTGTCGACTAGTTGGTTTGTGTACAACACTCAGAGTTGGCCGTAAACAGGCAAGAGGTCCTAATGCTCCTAAAACTTGAATGATATCAGCATATCTCACATGTCCTAATCAGAAATTGCTCCATTTGGAATAAGGCCTAATTCAGAATATCCAAACAAAAAATATGCTGTTTACATGATCAAATTTGGAATAATAGTGGAATATTAATGTGCATGTAGACGTAGTCATTGTCTTTAGACATCTTATTTCCTCTCCCATCATCAGATTTTAGTGCATTCTTAACCCTATTATTTGCTGAGCAGTTCGTTTAATTCACCCAGCTTGTGCTCCATTGTTCCCTGCCAACCCCCGATGCCCTTGCCCTCTTTCTTGACTCACCACTAACACAGTGTGGCATCTCTCCTCTCCTGGAGGGCCTGACGTCGGTAGCATCACACACACTGTGCCCTTCAAAGACCCATCTGGTAGCTGCTGCCGCTGTTGAACTGTGCGTGTGTGCGTGCTCCACGGGAAGGGAGAGAGGTGGACATAAGTCAGAGTTTGATCAACACACACACACATTCATGTACAAGACACTGCAATGGTGTGATGTATGGAATCAGCTGGAAGGCATTGGAATCAATTAAGAAACATAGTGTGATGGGGATCGTCAGTATCCTGCCCTGTGACTGCAGATGACACATGGTTACAAAGGTCTGTCTTCACATGGCTGATGGTGTGACTGAGGTTTCGTAATGCTGTTATTTCCTCTTCCTAATGACCGTACGGGATGACAAAGCAGGATGTGGATAGTACAGAGAGCAAAAGTGTAATACAGTCTGGTATAAGGAAGAAAAAAAGTTGAAAATAAGGTCAGTAAAGTTTATGGCATCTGTCTCTCCACAGGTATTCCCTCCATTTCCTGGTGCAGAGTGGTATCTCCTACAGTGTGATGGTCTTCGCTGGCCTGGAGCACATGCACAAGTAAGTGCACAAATGAAATGCAAAATTTGATTGAAAGATTTACACGGTTATTTTGCTTCATGGTTCCTGGAAGTGTCAGAATCACACAGAATTGTAAAACGCCTCATCATTTCCCACATTAAGGCTTCAGTAGGCAAACGTTTTTGGCATCATTGTGCAAAAATTCTATAATAACTTTTCAGCATATTGTTCTGCACTTCCTCATGGCTCTGTTTTCAGGCTATAAAAATCTAGCCCGTGGCGGGAGACTTTGGCCAATCACAGGTCATTTCAGAAAGAGATCGTTCCTATTGGCTGTGCTCCGGCTGGTGGGGCGGTGCTTGGTATTTCCTGAACAGATCTCAACATGGCTTCCGGGTCACAAACTTTCTAATTTTACAGCTAAACAATACACCACAACATTTGAGGCGAGAAATAGGCATTACAGTAACAGCTGTTTTCCTCCGGTTTGTGAAATCTTGCAGATGCCGTTAGGAGCACCGGAGGACACAGAGGCACATGATTTTTTTTTCAGATTACCTGTCTCATGCACTACTGACAGGATATAGTGATCGTTTTATAAAAAATATCTTTTTTTTTTAATCATATTTGCTCCAATTCTACCCACTTCTGCTTTAATAAACCTCAAAATTGCGAGTAGAAGCATGACAAAGACATTTTTGTCAAAGCCAGTAAAACCAAAATCTTGTCAGAAATTCAGATTTCAGATGCCTCATATCAGTTGACTATGGACCAATCTTGCATTTGCGTGCGTCATCATGCGTTTGTCTTGTGTGTGTTTTTTTTTAGGGCATATGAGCCTGGGTCACGATGACGATGGCTCTGCCCCCGGGCTTCCATCTGTGACCATGGCTCATCAAGACAACCACACAAACACACACACACACTCATACACACCCATTGTCTTTGATGCTATTTTTTACCAGAACTCAAGGTTATGAGTGCAGGTGTAAAGTTCAAACAGTAGATGTTCCCTCTGGGGAGAGCTCTTTAAATAGATGGTGACAAAACATTAATGACAATCGCGACTGCCCTCAGAAAGAAAGGACTCAAACCCCAATGACAGCAACCGCACAGTAACACACAGGACGTCTTTATCCAGACGAGAATATGGCATTTCAACATAATACCCGTGTTCTACATCAAAAGTCACATTATTTCTGGAAGTTTAACCCTCGACAAACAGCATTAATGTGCTTTAAGCCAGGTGTTCTGTCTCTTGTGTATTTGGGTAGATAAGCTGCTCCCTCTTACAGTAAACTGAAAAAAACTGTGGTTGTCGCCTAAGTCAACACAAGGTGCAGCTCAGAGGCAGAGAGGAGGAGAACCACAGAGGCAGGACGTACTGACATGCTCATGTTTGCAGAGGGCGTTGAACCCACGGCCTCAGGGTTTTTGCATAACAAATGAATTATTATCTCAGCAGCAGGTTGTGATTTAACTGGGGCCGCCGTGTGCTTTTGGGCGATTCAGTGTTTAACCCATGGCCTTTACTCTTTGAACTACACTTCAGTTGGTTGCATAAGTAGCCATGGCTTTCAAATATGTCAAGACCTCATATGTATATTCATGTATACAGGAATGTGACTCACTGTGGTTCCTTTTCTCTATACTGTATTTATGCCTCCGTATAGGGGTGTAACGATATGGATCAATATATCAATTGAATGATCAACGATCCAGTATTATCAATGCTAAGTGAAAACATCTAGACATATCATCCTCTTTAAGATGCGTCTTTATTTTGAAATTCCCATAGCACGTCAGTGTCACCATTCCCGTCCAAGCACATCTCCTGCCTACAGAATCCATACACCCCATCATATTTTAGTTGCTTTTTGTGAGTTTATATAAATGTTATTGTGTTAAATAGACATATGATATCGTCTCATATTGATCGCAAGCCTCTGAATTTAATCTAATCAAAATCGTATCGTGGCAGACTTTGTCATATCAGCAAATATTGTATCATTGTCCAAAGAATCAAAATGATATCCATCGGCGACAGTCGTGGCCCGAGGCATTGAGTTTGGACTCAAGAATTAATATGCTAATTATAATAATTTCACACAAATGACTGATAGGATAAAATTATGAAATAATGACATTTTGGAAAGACGTGCTGGCAATTCTAGTTTTCACATTTATTATTATTATTTGTTTGTCTCTCTTTGGTTTGGGGCTGTGTCCTCGACCAAAGAAATTCTTAGTCGACTAACACTAATATACGATTTTGTCGACTAATCCATTAGTTAATTTAATCAACAGATCTGTGAAACTGTGAAGTTTCTCCACAAAAAGCACCACTTTAAATCTTGTGTTTACCTGAGATGTGCTCATAGGTTTCTTGGAAATAAGTCATTCAGCATGAAAAAAGCATTAAAAAACCAACTAATCGACTAAAGAAATCTTAGTCGACTAAGACCAAAACCACCGATTAGTCAACTAATCGACTAAGAGGGGACAGCCCTACTTTGATTATTTGTATGTTCACTTTAAAAAGAAAAAGAGGGAACTGCTAATATAAGCCTGAGATGTAAAACTGTTTGAATTTTAGTCTGCTTTCTCAATAAAAACAGAATAGTCAAATATCTCAATACATGGAAGTAGGCTTGTGGTGAAACTTGCCCCATTTTACACCACCTTCTCAGGATTATTACATGTCCCTTTAACCCTGCGTTTGTTCCTACTAGTGTTCTTTTATTTCCAACCTAATCCTGATAATTAAGTTATCGCTTTCTCTCCGTCTTTCTTTCTCAATTTTTTTAATCCATCGTAGTACTTAATCTCTCGTCTCCATCTCCCAGTCAGCCATGCCTCCTCTTTATGTTTTTACTGTATTAACTAACATACTGTAAGCCTTGCTAATGATATAATACTGCTGAGTAGAGATAGAATGAATCACTATGATTCTGAATATATACACTTTTACCTCCAATAACACCTTCCACTGTGAGACTTGCTTGCTGCACTTTGGGAACACGCCCTGAACAACTCCCAAGACCAGTGCACTGTGGCAGGACTTGTGTTCTCTATTAGTTGATACCCGACCCTTGGGGGGTGTACAGTAGAGTGAGTGCATTGTGACAGCTTTATGGGGACGCTAAAAGCTCTTTTTCTGGACTGTGGGAATGGCTGTGAATGCGAACCCGGCTTAGTGTGGCTCTGGACTGGCCACTTTGTTCAGCGGCGAGGCATCATATTTCATACTATTCTACTCTCTGGATCTCTCACTCTTCCCCTCCACCGCTCCCTCACAACTCTCTTTGACAGTTGTTGGATGTGGTGAGCGGACGGGGAACGTTCTCGACGCTTACCTACTAAACACAGCACGGCCCGCTGGTTGCTGGTGAACTGTGAAATTGTTAGATGTGGTGTAACCAAAGAGGAAGGCTGTGACAGTGCCCTTTTTAATTGATACTGAAAAGGAACCATAACAAAATGATAATAACTCCCAACTGTTGAAGAAATAAGTCAGGGTGTGCTATCAAGCTTGATCTAAATATAGTCTTTGTGAGTGATAATTGTACTTTATTTTGCTTTATTTTATTAAAGGATATTCTCTTTTGGTGAAGCATATTTGCAGCATGGTCTATTAAATGTCTATTTGCACCCCCCTCGCCACATGTCTACTGGTTGTAACCAGTTTAATCAAAGAGTTTGTTTAAAAAGAGGTACAATTAGATAGTAATTAACAAGACATGAAGCAGAAATTAGAGGAAAGTCTGAAAAACAAATCTAATTAAGGCCTTTACACACTGGGGGGACGTGACAAATAAACTCCCTTGTGAATATTACATGTCTATGGCCTTTATTGTGAAAGATAATGGAAGGAGTGGATCTGGTCTGCGCTGCCTTTTTTCAAGGTTGAAAGGAGTAATAAAGTTTGCCGTCCTGGTTCAGCGTTCGGTTGTACTTATTTCCACCTTCTCGTGTCACTTCTGGTTGCAAAAGAAACAACATGGCGATGGACAAAATGCCAAACTCGAGGCCTCAAAACAGCAGTCCACAAAACCAATGGGTGACATCACGGTGAATTCGTCCACTTCTTATATACAGTCTACGGGGTCGACTGAATTTGACCGAAGGATGGAAGGGTGATGCTGACAGTTGAGGCCTCCCCTTCTCGCTATTTATCCAGTATCTCAGCCCCACTCCCAACCTAGCAGCTCAAGAACACTAAAGCAGAGCAGACACTTTACAGCACAGGAGCACTGAATACACTTTAGCTGTCTAGGAGGGTCTATACTCAATGAAACCACTCTACTGCTCTATAGACATCAGCAGCTCCAGTTACAGCCAACTTTACCTCAGGATGGTCTGAGTTAAGGGAAATTTTATTTTATCTGTAACATAAGCATGCAATTTAATTGGAATTCATGTCAGTTTTGGTGTGAAAGCGTGACTGTGAACCTGACGGTGATAAGTGTGCAAATTACTGACTCACAGTCGCCTGCTGAACAGATGGAAATTTCCTCTGGATCTGTGTATGCATGAAATGTGCCTCAAGGCATTTATTATGTGTACACAGCCTTAGAGAGAAGGTCTTGGAGTGTTCAGACATTTATTTATAGCCTGTTTTTTTTTTGTTTTCATTGCTCCATGTGCTGTGTGTATCCTTACCTGCGGCTCCTGTGGAGCTCCATGTCTGCGGTGCGTTGACCCGTCTACTGCCGTCCCACAGTGGGAGGCCAGCCCGCTTTAGTCCCAGGCTCCATCCGATGCCTCGAGTGGAAATGAAACACCCCCCTCTGAGCTGCGAATTACACAAACACAAATCAGAGGAGGATCCCTGGTGGGCCCGCTGCAAATATAGCTGCTGCAGCACATATAGCTCATATCCTCACTCATGACTGCAGCTGTGTGCTGCCAAGAGAGAAAGCTGATCTTGGTGAAATAGGGTTGTTGCTAAGGATTGGAAAATGTTAGAGCCAACAGGGACAACTTCAAGCTTTTTTGCACTGCTAAAATGTCCATTTTACGTCATATAATCTGGTGTAATATATGTATAAATATGATGGTGGTCTGCAGCAGAATATTGTCTCTTGAGTCGAGAAAATGGCAATTTAGGTAAAACCCTATTGTAAGCAAGTGTAACAGGACACCTAACTCCACAGGCAGGATTTGATTTTTGTTCATGTTCGTGTATTTTTTGCCAAGTAGGTTTTAAGTGTATTGCAGTGAATAGTACCTAATATAGGAGACATTTGTGAATGAGGCGCAAAATGATTTATTGAGACAAATTTTGACATATGAGACAGTTATGCTAACCAGGTTAAATTCAAGTTAAAATTCACAATTGATGAACAATCCATTTACAAAACAGATGATGAACAACCTGAGATCTCTGATCGCTGATCTCTTGGCTAATCTCGGTTTCCTCGAACCTGCCAACAATATCTTTTTTATCTTCGCTGTTCTCAGTCGTCCCTGCAAGTTTTTGTATTTTTCGCCACGATGAGTCCGATAGTGGCACCAAATATTGTATTCCTTGAGGAAATGGTCCATTTTTCTTGGAAAACCTGACACTCTATGTCCACTTTCCAAGACATTTTCCACCGGCGGCTCCTGCATAAACAGTTTTCCACGCTTAACAGTGTTGTATCATGTAGCCTGTACGCAAACATGTGGGATATACTGTATAATAGCGTAACCAGCATAGGGCATGCTACTCTTATTACGACAGCAAAACCCACAGTGGACAAGTAGGAATAGCAGTGTGTTTTATTAAAAAATAGGAATCAATGACTTCTCCGCAATTTTCACACTTTGCAAAGTCATCTAGTGGGCCGGATTGGACCCTTTGGGCGGGCCGATTCTGGCCCTCGGGCTGTATGTTTGACACCTCTGACTTAGGGTGTCCAGTATAGAAAGCTCTATGCAGTACATTTAAATGAGCCCTGTTGCTGTAGGGCTGGTAATATGGAGGCCTTTTGTAAAGAGCCATGTAGTCTCCCATATGAGCAAGATCATGGAAAATAGTATGTACACTGAAAAACATGCCAAGTGTTGGTTGGATACAAACGCAGAACTCTCAGAGCACATAACGGGATTGTATTATAATAATCGGCCTTCTCTGCCTTCTCTGTGATTAATAATAGTGTATAATTTTTGAGTTTTTTAGAGACTGAGAAAGATCTTATTTTTCTTATTATTTTATTTTGTGTTATAAAAGCTTGGCAGTAGTGATCAGATGATGTCTTGGCTGCGTCTTGGATTGCAGATCCAGTAGGCTGTCAGAATCAAGAGGTCCCGTTGTGTCTTATCAGCAGCGCAGCCTCGCACTCGCTGCTGTGTTGTATTCCTTCACAGAGCAGCACAATCCTCTTATTGTTGGCAAGCAGAGGAATGCTAGCTAGCTAGCTTTGACTTGGGCTGACTCTGCAACAGCTTTGTACAACGGGCTTTTAGTGCCGCTCTGTCTTTGGCCTTCTGTTGAAAGGTTGTGTTTGTCCTCTGTCTTCAGCCGCTGACCCCGACACATTACTGGAGCCTCCTCTGCTCTTTTGTCCACTTTTTGACCCTCCCTACTTCCATCGCTCGGCCCTGCATGGTGCTGAGGCCTCTGTCCTTTGTACTGTACTGTAAAAGAAAACCTTGTTCTGCCACAGACATGAGTTAAACTTTCACAATATATGCATTTAAGATGCCCTGCCTGAAAAGCTCCATATCAATTGTTGAGAATGACAATTAATGTTAGATATACACTAAGATTTCACAGTTGTTTTTGGCTTTTAAACCCAACATTTCTGTATTTTTGCAATTTCTTTTTCACCTGCATACACTGTGTAAACATTTATTTCTCTAATTTCTGTTTTTCTTTCCTTTTTCTGCACAGGTACTGCTTCATTGTGACGCTTGGCTACCTGATATTATGTCAGATCACACGAGTCTACGTGTTCGACTACGGCATGTACTCTGCAGATTTCACAGGGTAAGCTACACTAAGACCACAGAGCTCTTAATTAAAAAACCCAAATCCCTCCATTGGTCTTAATTTTGAATGCTTTATGGAAGCTAAAAAAACAGAAGTTAGCAGTCAGAGTCAGGGGAAAATTGGATCTGACTAAACAGAAATAGGAGCGTGTCACACCGCTGTGTCCGCAGGAGGACGTCGATAGCGACTCTTGTGGTTGGTTCCCACTCCTCCAGACTGTCTGACAATTCAAGCAGACAGCCTGCACTCCCAGCACGGTGGGGGTGGCTAGTTGCTAGGCAACCCCAATGCAAACTCATACTGCCTCTGCGAGAGCAGAGATTTCACTCTTTCAACTACCTTGTCTGCCTTCCCTCTGTTTTTCTTGAAAATGTCAAATTCACGTTTTCCTAAATATCAGTGTGACCCTTACAGCCAATTGTGCTTTGTTCTACGGGGCCGGATCGTCCCTCTTATTTTTATTAAAAGATCAGAAAATATCTGGCCTGTTGCTTGTTTTTGACTCTGTGGCTTAAAGGGATAGTAGGTGTATTACTTACAGTAGATGACGGTCGGCACGGCCCCAGCTTGGGGAAGCAGACGGGAGTTACCGCACGGAACCAAAGCAATATACTGCTGGGGACGGGGCTGGTGTCAACACGTATTTTAGCCACCTAAAAGAAAGGCCCACTTTGATCAATGTCAGTTTAAGTGTACAAAATATTTAAAATATTTTCACCGCTTTATCTCGCCGCGAGATAAAGCGGTGAAAGATGTTTCTGACTGGGAACTGAGGCCGTTATCTATGCTCTCGCCAAAGCAACCAGACTTCATTGAAAAAGTTTCTGGTCTACCGCTGCCTACATAGCTTAGTTTGTTTGTGTTATTGTGTGACTTTGGTTAGTTGACCAAAGTCACACAATAGCACAATCAAACTGACCGATCAAGGCAATGGTAGACCAGCGACCTCCGTGTTCTGCGATGTAAAATGACAGTTATTTATCAATGGAGTTTGGTGGCTTTGGCGAGAGCATAGATACATACAACGGCTTCAGTTCCCCGTCTGAAAGTAAACCAGCAAAAATATTCTCAATATAGTGTACACTTAAACTGATATTGATGTTTTAGGTGGGCCTTTCTTTTAGGTGTCTAAAATATGTTTTGCTTTTGGCCCCGTCCACAGCAGTTACATTGCTTTGCTCCTGTGCCGGTACTCCTGTCTGTGTCTCCAAACTTGGAGCATGCTGACTGTCATCTACTATAGGTAATACACTGATTATGGATAAGTGGCTCATATAACCCCACTTGAAAACAACCAAACTATCCCTTTAACTTGATGCTGCCACCAGCGGTTTTCATGTCAAGAACTTGCTGATGAACAGAGGTTGTATAAAAGCAGGTTAAATCACATGAGAGCAGATTTCACAATGCTCCTTGATAGAGAATGGCTTTATTAAGTCAGGAGGAAGTGGGCTGAGTAGCGTCGGACTGCATTGAGCCTCAAGAATAGAGAAGGAGAATAGAAAGAATAGCCACAGGAAGTTCAAAAAGGGCTAGCAGTTTACCGTTATGTCTCACTCTAAACTAAAGAAAAAACATGCATTGAAAGTAAAGATAAATCATGTATAGCAGAAAAATGTGAACTTGTTCATAAAAAGTCAAGCAAAACCCTGTGATGAGCTGCTTGTATGTGCTGCACTGAGTGGAGTAGTTTTTGAAATTCTCAGTATTAACATGGTCTTTTCCCCGTTTGATGCTTTTTTATCAGGCCCATGATGGTTATAACACAGAAGATTACCAGCTTGGCGTTTGAAATACACGATGGTAAGACAAGCATCAAAGTGTATCTGAAGCATGTATGTTTTCAGTGTATGTGTGTGTGTGCATCCTCTGTGAGATAAAAAAAAAAAAAAAAAAAAGGGGGCAGACGTGACAGAAGTGAAAACGGTTCAGTTCTCTTTGGAGTTTCCAAACAGATCACATGGCCACGTTTCCGAGCCAGTAGTCAGTTCTGACAATGGACTAGTGAACCAGACAGCAAAAACACAGTTATGTAATGGAACAATGACCAAGTATTCAGTCTCCTCTCACTCTCTGTGTGTGTAGCAGTTTAATGGCTGACAACACAAGCTGAATTGAACTGGTTGATGCTAGAATGGATGGTTCCGGAGGGACGCTTGTCCGATCCATGTGCATGCGCTATTGTGATACATTGGATCGTAGCGCTTTAAACATTTATTAGCAAAATGTGTATGTAAACAGTATATGTAGGTGGCTAGTCGTGTGCCAGGCTAATGCTGAAGTCAGCTGAAAATGAGCTAATAAGCAATAAATAAAAGATAGTTCAAAATCGCATACTATGCACTACATACTCAATATGTGTACTATCGTTCAACATACTTTTGTGTGAATAAACAGCAGTGTGTATCTTTTCGGACGCACTGAACTGCAATTGATGTTGTCTCTTCCTGAGAGCCTCCTTGCTGGTTAGAGATGTGTAACCATGGTAACCCATGCCAACCTCATGTGACCAAAATGATGATTTGTGAGAATCAAATTCTGAATTAATTTATAATATATATATTACGCATATAGCAAAGGGAAATCTTGTACTTACACTTTAATTGAAGCGTTATTGATGTTACAGAGCTGTCCGTCAACGTCTGTTATGAACGTTGTCGTCACTACTGTGGGATATTTATGCCGCCGTAGTGGCCAGCGTTGCATACTGTAATACTTACTGTTGGTTTCATGCTAAGGTTTTGAACATAGTAAAACATCTCACACACTGTTTTAGCGCACTGAATGGCATGTTAGTGTGGAATTTCGGACACAACCAAGAGATTGACACCGAGGTTGAAATAAACATGTGTGATCAAGTAACAGAGAGGCTTAGAGATTGAGAGGAGTCACTTGGAGACTTAAGTCCTCTCAGGATATTCTAGACTGAACACAATCAGCAGTCTAATAGCCCCGTTTGTGTATTGATGTGTGTGTGTGTGTGTTGGCGGTTGCGTGCATGTGTAGGCCGTGTAGAGTAGAGTTTTAAATTCTGTTCAGGTCACTGATTCTCCTCGCAACTGTGAGTCTGATGAGAAACTAAGACTGTAATCCCCATCCTCAGAGAGCTGTCACACCCTGATACCTGCCTGCTGTTCTCACACTCACACTCACACACTCACACACACTCACACACACATATTGCACAGCATTTTGCCTTTTTTTTTTGCTATACAGTAAAATACGTATGAAAGACTGCTTATATTCCAGCTCTGAAGAATACAGAGTTATTAAAGGCGCAGTGAAGCTGCCTCACAATTCATCTTTTCGTTCATTTGATTGGGATCAGAGGTTTTTAATTGTGGCCTTGCAACTAAGCACAGCCTTGCACCATGAGCCTTACATGGTATCCCCTTACATGATGCCAACGCTGGCCGCGAGTGTTCACTTTAATGAGTTGCGAAGCCGCAGGTCTTCATAAACAAAGAGCAGACTGATTAAAACAAATTTGCCCAGACATTTGGCCCAAAGAATAGAGAGCAGACCTCTACTAACCTTCTCAATAAACAGTAACCGCTATCAGGATGTCTGGCCAAGGTGTAATTTGTCCTCTTAGTAGAGTATTTATCAGGAAGGAGCCAACACTAAAGTACAACCAGTCTCACTCACTGTCCTCTGTTAAAGGATAACTTCGGTATTTTTTAACAATATTTCCCCATGTTTTTGTGTCTAAGTTACTAATGGGGACAACAAGTTTTGAAATTGGTCCAGTATTGAGGGAGAGCACTGTAGACGGCAGCTGATAAGGCTGTAAACTAATAATTTATGGCAACCTGGCACTGTCAGTTTACGTCCGCTAAAAGTGTTTTTTTTTGCCACTGACCGACTCATAATTTGTGTCTGACAACATTATGGAAAGTATTTTTTCTCTAGGTTCCTTTCCATAATGTTGTCAAGACACTTATAATAACAATCTGAGACCATCGGTGGCAAAAACAAGCACTTTTAGTGGACGTAAATGACAGTGCCAGGTTGCCCCAAATGATTACATTATAGCCCGTTTAGCGGCTGGCGGCTGCAGCGTTCTTCCTTAATATTGGACCAATTTCAAAAAGTGTCAAAAATTAGTCACTTAGACACAAAAACATGGGAAAATAGGGTCCAGGTTGAAAAATACCAAAGTTATCCTTTAACTCAGCAGAAGGAAGTTGTTACTGTTTACATTACAGGGCTGTTCACACATGTCCTTCCTGCCCTCAATAGCCTATGTATTGCAATGACCTCCGGCACTGGGTAGGTTTGGGTGCTATACTGTAGCTGATAACCTTGAGAATCAGCAAGTTGTCAATACTATGAAGTATGAGTTTTATCAGAATTAGGGCTGCAACTAACAATTATTTTGATTGTCGATTAATCTGTCAATTATTTACTCGATTAATCAATTAGTTGTTTGGTCTATAAAATGTCAGAAAATGGTGAAAAACGTCGATCAGTGTTTCCCAAAGCCCACAACTCAAAGATATTCAGTTTACTGTCATAAAGAAACCAGAAAATATTCACATTTAAGAAGCTGGAATCAGAGAATTATGATATTTTTCTCTTAAAATTTACTCAAACTGATTAATCGATTATCAAAATAGTTGGCAATTAATTTAATAGTTGACAACTAATCGATTAATCGTTGCAGCTGCAATCAGAATACATGCAATGCACGTCTGTGTATTCTGTATTATTATGCTGTTATCCATACTTCCTATTGCCATTAATTGAAGCTGATTTTCGGAGCATGATTTGCAGGTGTACATGTACATAAATGAGATGAGATGTTTTTTTATATGACATGTAAATCTTTGTGTCTGTCTATAGGTTTGACCAAGCGAGAGGGGCAGCTGACTCCCAGTCAGAAATACCTAGCTATCAGGTATGTGAATCAGGTATGTTTTTACTGCTTCAGGTGATGGGCTCATTCAATCAAGCTGAATTAAAAAGTTGTCTTAAATCAGAGTTAATGAACTCGTAGGGATAGGAAATCACCACGTTGCCCGATTATCAGGCTCTCTCTGGTGTTGTCAAGCCGTTGTTAAGCACTCGGTATCTAGGAAACTACACATTCACTACTCTCATGTGAACTGTATTGTAGGAATGCCCTGCCCTCCATCTGTCCTGCATTACAACTGCAGATTCCTTTCCCTGCCAGTTACTATTGGAGACGGTAGTGCAGCTGAGGTGCAGAAATGATGTTAAAAAAAGCCGGATATGAGTGGGGAGATGAGTTGCTGCTGTGAGTTAATATTTGATTACATAGCTGAACAGAACAGAGATAAGCAGAGACATTTATTAGAAGGAGAAACCCCTTGAGATGATCTCGTTTTCGAGGGGGGTCCTTAACACAAATTAACAGAAGATACAGTCGTGAGAGAAAACAACACAAATACATTCACACGTACACAGACAAAAGCTCTCCTAGCCAAAAAATATAAAAAATACATACAGTAAATAGATGTACACATACCCATACAGAGCTATTTACGTACATGTACATGCAACTACACATTAGAGATAAATCAATTACATTTTTCAAATATAATTACAATCAAGGGCAGGTTTTTTTTTTTAAGATAATTGAAAAGAGAAGCCTTATAGAGATCAAATTAGGTAATAGATCTAATTGAACAGGTTGTTCCAATCAGCTGGAGCTTCAAATTTAAAGGCATGTTGCCCACAATTTCTTTTAGAAATTCTGCTAACTAAGAAAAAAGGGTATTCAGTATGCCTTATACGATGTCCTATATTGGAAAAGAAATTGTTTAAGGTAAGAAGGGTAGTTAAATTAAATCCATCCATCCATTTTCTTCCGCTTATCCGAGGCTGGGTCACGGGGGCAGCAGGCTTAGCAGGGAATTCCAGACGTCCCTTCTCCCCAGCAACGTTTTCCAGCTCTTCCTGAGGCGTTCCCAGGCCAGACGAGATATATATAATCTCTCCAGCGTGTTCTGGGTCAACCCGGGGGCCTCTTACCAGTTGTCCGTGCCCGTAAAAACCTCCAAAGGGAGGCGTCCAGGAGGCTTCCAGATCAGACGCCCCGAACCACCTCGGCTGGCCCCTTTCGACACGGCGGAGCAGCGGCTCTACTCCGAGCTCCCTCCGGATGTCTGAGCTCCTCACCCTATCTCTAAGGCTGAGCCCGGCCACTCTACGAAGGAAACTCATTTCGGCCGCTTGTATCCGCGAGATCTCATTCTTTTGGTCACTGCCCAAAGCTCATGAGTTAAATGAAATGCATTTGAAAATAAATTGTAATCAGCAAAAATGATTGAACTAGATTGAAGTGGTAAGAGGCAGAGCAGAGAGCAGGACTGAAATCTTGACAGAATCATTGCAAAAAAATGTTTAGCACAGCTTTAAACACAGTGAATGCACTGATCATAGGCTGAGCTAGACTATAAGATGCGCCTATAAGGTCTCAGATACAATGCATCAAAGCTTTGTTTCATAAACCTTTGCTGGGCTACTGTGAGTCACCGGCTAACTCTGAGATGGCTACTGGGAAGGAGAGGAATTGGCAATAGAAATAAGAGCTCCTGTTCAGGCAGTTAGATCGCTACCTCACCCAGCAGATTAAATTCAGTAAGGAAGGGTAAGAGACCACAAAAGCTTCAGAGTCGGTCAAAGCACTCAGGCCCTCCCTCTTGTCCTGGACAGTTCAATAGATTAGACCACACTGGTTTTCTCAGCGGACAGGAAGCCATCTCTCATATGATATTTTGCCTGTTATACTCTACGTGAAAGCATCTTTTCTCCTAATAATATCTGCTCTCGTCTCTTCCCCCGTGGCCCCTTCAGGCGGATGCCCAGCTTGCTGGAGTACTTGAGCTACAACTGTAACTTCATGGGCATCCTGGCGGGACCCACCTGCTCTTACAACGACTACATGGCCTTCATCGAAGGCACGTGCTACCAGCCGCGCCACCAGGAGAACGCCAACGGCAAGGAGAACGGGAAGTACAAGCAGAGCGAGCCCTCACCCAAGGTACGACACTTGAACGGAAGTGCATGTGAAGTCTGCAATCACTGTGGTAAAGTACATTTTGTTGCCGTGGCGGGTGAAAACCCTCAAAAGAGAGTGCTTGAATGAGCGGTCATGATATGACAAAATAGGACTTTAAACTATGCAATTCTCTTTTAAGTGCGTATACGTTTGAAAAAGGCCCATGCTGTAGTGGAGCCGTTTTAAGGGGTGCAGGGTAATTAGAATGGTTTCCTTTAGAGAAACAGAAACGGAGACATTATTGAGAATGAAACGTCTAAACCTCAAGGTTATTTGTGTTTTCTTACTGCATAAATGCATTAATAATTTAATTACACTCCAAGAAGAGAAGAAGAAGAAGAAGAAGAAGAGAAAGGATCAGAGTGGAACACGGCCGTCGCTGAATATAAAACATGCTCAAGGACTCGAGTTAACCTCGAATCAACTCAACTAGACTGTTTGAAGTATCTCCTAATGTGCTTATTGTTGTTTTTTGAATATAACATGATGTAATGGGTTTTAACGAGGCTGCCTCTTTGCATCCCACTCCGTCCTGTCTCACCTCCACCCAGAATGACGTCATCTCCAAGCTGTGTACGTGTGCCGTCTCGCTGGCCATCTATCTGTCGCTGTGCAAGCTGCTCCCGGTGGAGCACTCCATAGACGACGGCTTCGTCAGTGGCACGCCGTTCCATCTTCAGGTCGTCTACCTTTACCTGGCCATGCTGGCTCTGAGGCCAAAGTACTACTTTGTGTGGACACTTGGTGAGTTCGATGTGACTTTGTCACTGGAGCACACATTTCTTTCTATATTAAATCCAAGATATATATCATTTCTTTTTTCTGATGTCATTGCTGTTGAATCAAACTAGCAGCCTGACCGTGATTTTGCCCTCTGAAAGTACCTGAACGGCTTTTGTGTGTCTCCATCTTCTGTCGATACTGAACTTAAAGACTCTACTCTATCCCCTCTAATTGCTTGACTTTCAATAAAGGACTAAAACTGGTTTTATTTTTACACAGAGATGTGTTACTGCTTTGGTTTTGGTTTTGTTCAATTCTACTGCTCATTTAAGTGCTATGAACTCACTGAGCTGTTCTTGGTTCAGAGAATTTGGTTATTTTTAAAGTTACAGTGTACGTTGAGATGCAGCCTAAAAAAAAGCTCTTATTTAACAGCATTTCTTGACGCAACAGTGCCATCTAGTGCCGAGTCGAACACTCACTAATGACAAATACATGTGATGCCAAATCTCCCATCTGTTTCTGTCATTGCTTCACAAACTAATGTATTCTAAGGATGTTGTCATCCTTTTACTGTTGCTGTTGTAGCACTCAGAAACATTTGTGCCTTTCTCCCGCAGCTGATGCTATCAACAACGCTGCCGGATTCGGCTTCAATGGATACAACAAAGACGGCTCCCCGCGGTGGGACCTGATATCAAATCTCAGAATTCTGGACATTGAGGTTTGACTCTTTTTATGAAACCTTTTATATCCACATATCAACTGAAGTCTAAAGTATATTGTTTTGGGTCCAATTTCAGTTCGCCACCAGTTTCAAGATGTTCCTAGACAACTGGAATATCCAGACAGCTCTTTGGCTCAAAAGGTAAAAGCATTCATAATACTGTACCTTGCTCAGGTTGTTCCGGCTGTAGAGGGTTGCTGTATATGATCATATCTGCACATCTCAAGTCTAGCATTTTGATTTTTAATCATACTTGACTGAAACCACAATTTGAATGGTGTTGATTGCAAAAAATTACACATAGTGATTTTGCAAATGTTTACAAGCTTCACCGTAAAATAGCCGATACAATAACCGATAATTACCTGCTTTTCATTGTCAATACCGATCCGATAACCGATAATTTCACACTTTGTATCTTAAAACAAAGTTCATATCCCATCATTTATTATGCACACCTGAGGTGGGTGATTTTAATATTCCATAGCTCTGACCGAACCAAATCTAACTGACATCCTTATTGTTAACACAACAAAAAAAAGAACAGTTCTGACTCTAGTACGTCAAAAAACTTGTATTGCAAATTCCAGTCATGTGATTTTCTTCTGAAACTGTGAAAAATATCCACGCCAGTGATGACATGTTTCAGCGTCAGCATGCTGCTCTTCTTCTTCTTCTTCTTCTTCTTCTTCTACTTCTACTTCTACTTCTACTTCTTCTTCTACTTCTACTTCTTCTTCTTCGGGCCCAATCCCAATGTCCACACTCGCAGACTCACAGACTTTGAGGTTCCTGCAAAGTCTGTGAGGGTTTAGGGCTGTCCCACTGTCAGATCATCAAGTCCTTGAGGGCTCTCTCGCAGATATTTTTGGCTTTTTATGAACACTTTCCGTAAGTCTGCATTGCTGCAGACTTTGCCTGAGGGAATTACCCACAATTCATAGCAATGTGACGTTAAACACAGGGTTACCACGGTTACCAGGGGAAACCTGGCGGCGTTAAAAAAAAAAAAAAAAGATAATACATACCACCACCTACTGTAGATAGCACTTGTTAATTTATTGGCTATAATTTCTTTATCGGAATAATACATAATAATATAAATTTGCTGGAAATGTACTGCATAGTGCATCCGTACCATAAAATACATACAAATCACAAATATTCTGTTCTATATACACATACAAACATTGATGACTTATATTGCAGTTCATAATATGATTAGATTTGATGTACAACTATCCATTTGTGTATTTTTTTCCAAGTGGTGGCCAGTGGCCTTCATTTATTTCTACTTGAATTGTTTTAACCAAACGCTGCATGTGTGTCTTGTCATGTCGGTCTTGTCCCCAGGGTGTGCTATGAGCGCTGTCACATCAACCCGATGGCTGCCACCTTCCTGCTGTCGGCCATGTGGCACGGGGTGTACCCCGGCTACTACCTGACCTTCCTCACTGGCATCGCCATGACCATGGCCGCACGTGCAGTGAGTACACACACACAGTTTTTGCCTATACAGTAGGGGTGTGTGAAAATATCAAAAACACATAGTATTGTGATATTATGTTTTGGGATACTGAATCGATTCTCAAAAACACTATTGATTTTTCTTTTTGTACTCATATTTTATGCATAATATGGTGGTGTGTTCACTATACCATAACAGTTTTCCTAAAAATAGATTAGAATTTTTTAATATATCGCCTATATCCCTTACAGTATCATAATATATCACAATATATTGAATCGTAACCCCTGTATCATGATACGTATCGTATCACCAGATCCTTGCCAATACACAGCCCTACTATACGGTACCTATTGTTGGAGTTTTTCCTCGCCAGATTCAGCCACATAGATAAAAATCATAATTCTGGAAGAGGTACGTTAACAGCAGCTCCTGCAGCTTATGAATCCCGATATCGAGGTTGAATCCTACAGTCGTTATAGACATTTTGTCTTAAGAGCTCTAAGCCACTTAGCAGAACCACAAACACACAACACAATCCCTTTATGGAGAGTAAGGGGATAATGATAAAGTAGTATACCACTTATACCTCAAGTGTGAGGCCATTACCACTAATCTGTGCTAAGCCAGAGCTCTTCACTCTAGTCTTGTGAAAGAAGGAGACAAGAGGATATTTAAGTAGAGACAGTGGAGTGATGCTACACTGTAATTCTGGATTATCTACTCGGGAACGGTTGATTAACTGAAACGCCCGACGCAGTAAATTTGTTGTGCAGGTGAGTTCCTGCAGGGACTCTCTTCTTCTTTATCTTAAAGAGGACTAAGCAGACCACTGACCCAGTTACACTATACAACTACTGGCCACTGCCCACACAGACATGCTCAGAGATGGATTTCTCTGAAGCGTCATGTGATGGAAAAAGACAGCGAGAGAGAGAGAAAAAAAGAGAAGTATGAGCAGATTATAAGCAGAACTAGGCAGTAAAGCCTGCTGCTATGGAAGATTTCAGGAATTAGGTTGATTGGTGCAATTCAAGTCTAGTTTATTGTACAGTAAAATGAGTGGGATGCAATTTAAAGTTGACAAATTCACTTGAAAATGACCTTGGGAAGTTCAACTCACAGGATGTTTTTCTTCTCTTCCAGGTAAGGCACAACATCAGACCGTACTTCCTGATCTCTGACTCGTACAAGCGCATCTATGATGTCATCACGTGGGCATGGACTCAGGTCGCCATTAGCTACACAGTGGCGCCATTCGTCCTACTCGCCGTGGGACCCTCACTCAAATTCTACAGGTTTGTGCAGGTTTGATTGAATAGTGTGCTGATATTTGAGCTGTGTCGTTGACACTCCGGAGTCCATTAAACACAATATCACGAGTTCAATAGAGAATACTATAGCCTCTGCTTTTCTGTGAAATAATTATTAGAGTGAGCTGTGTAAAATGATTGTTATATTAAGCATGTAAATGAAGTTACTGGCCACGGTGTAGAAATTAACACTTGACTTTCATTAGCCTGGTTCCCTCTTGTCAGGCCGTAACAGTTAACGAGACAGCTTAATGAGCAGAGTATGGGTGAGGATTGATGGGAAGGAAATAAAATGAGCGGTCTTAGCGTTGCTCGGCCGCTGCCATGAAATAAAGGCCCAACAATTTTCCGTGTCATTCAGATGAGGACCGCTGTTAAATCAGCTGTTAAATCAGCACGTGGCTGTCTGATTTAACAGCAGTCCTCATTAAAGGTAGATTTATTTCCATATTTAGGGTAATTTGACACAGAGCCGTCTGGTCTCATTCCTGTGTTAGCAAAAATTAGCTGTTTAAGCTAAGAAAATGTTTTTAACTTTTTCTTCTCCTATATGACGAGTATATGCATAACAATAACGGAACAGAACAAACGATAAACTGTACAATTAACCCAAATAATGAAGGAAATTGGAAATTTAAAGGGGACATATGCTCATTTTCAGGTTCATACCTGTATTATGGGGATTTCACTAGAACATGTTTACATGCTTTAATGTTCAAGAAACACATTTCCCTAATACTGTGTCTGAATATAACTGTATTCACACTCTGTCTGAAACGCTCCGTTTTAGTGTCCGTCTCTTTAAGACCCCCTCCCGAACAAAGCCCAGTCTGCTCTGATTGGCTCACAAGAAAAATGGATTGTCTTATTTCACAGTTTGTGGGTTGGTAGGCACTCCAGATACCCAAATGTACGTGCACAAGCACTGAAAAAGTTTTCATGATATGTCCCCTTTAAGGGCAATTCATCCAATAGTTGGATATTTCAGTCTGGACCAAAGCGGTGGACTGACTGCCCAACATTGCCATCCTTATGTTTTTAGCCACAATAGCGGCATGGTTAAAAAACTGACTTACAATTTTATGGCCTGCATACATTTTCTGGTTTTATTCTCCAGCTACTCCTTATAAAGAACTGTGTTGAGATAATTCTCACTTTGGGACGTCTCTGCAGGTCCTGGTACTACTGCTTACATCTCCTCTGCCTCCTGGTGGTGCTGGCCCTTCCCGTCAAATCGAGACGCCGGCTGGCCAAAGAGCAGCAGGACAACCTCCAGAAGGACAGCCTACAGGACAACCAGACGGACCACAACAGCACAGACAACAACTGCAACCAGAAAGACAAAGCCACATGAAGGCTCAGGACAAGCAACGCACAGTCCCCTTCAGCAGCAGAAACACTGAGACGAACTACTGAGAGCTGGGGTGTGGCGAGTCTGTTTACCTGAACCAAATATCGGACGCTCTGAGAATCCTAACAGACAGAAAAACACAAGTCAATGTTCTGTCAAAACTTCCAGTAGCAAGGATGACAGCAATCACAGTTTCTGACACGGATACCAGGATGTAACAATGGCCACGGTGTAAACTAACGAGTGATAGCGGTAACTTTACATTACATTAGCGGATAAATGAAGACGTCCAAGCTGCCTTAAACCCTCTATGTACTATGACATAACAGTTGGATAGCACGCTGCAAGACCCTAAATGCAGATTAGACGTGCAGTATGTGGAGGGTTTTTGTCATTGTCTGGAAACGAGCCTCTGTTAGGTGGAAACGGAAAAGTGTGTTCATGTAAACGAAACATAACCTTTATCATCAGCTGCCAATTTCAAACAGGCCTTAGGATCCTCGAAACATTGTTTGATTTCTATGTCTTTTTTAAAATCTTTATTGGAGAAGAATTCACATTGTACGTGTTTTGTATTTAGATGTTTGTGACAACACTATTTCAAATCCATTCTCAATGCTTTCTATTTGTTTTCTGGGATGAATTGACTTAGAGAGTCCCGAAGTGGAATTCAGATCTCGTCCGTCTCCAGGAGTGGAAAAGAGGCACTCAAGAGTTACTAAATGGATTTCTGTTTCTTTTTATATTTTTCATATCTGCTGCTTTTTTTTTTTTCTTGACAAACACGACTCGTCAGATAAATGTGTGTTTCAAAGGGAGCTCATTTACCCTGTTGTGATTTCTGACCTGGTTTCAGGGGTGTGATTTTTATTTTTTTTTTTTTTCATATTTTTCACATGACAAATTTCCTCTGTGTTCAAATGTCTTGCCTCTGTAATACAAGTATCCAAAACTATTTAATTAACGCAAGTCCTACAACAATAAAATTGTATAATTTGGGAAACACAGTGGATTGTTAACATCACCGTTGAACACTCGCACAGTTTAATTGTCTTAAATCCTACATCTATTACATAAATCCAGTCAGATTACCACATTCACTGAAGACTTATTTAATCGTCAAAAGGTTTTGTAGCCATAATTATTATAAGCCAGTTGAATGTAAAAGAAGAGTTGCATAAAAGCACATTTTGCAAACTATGTTGAGCGTGCAATGTGCATTTGTGAGGAGGAAATCTGGTTATTTATGTATGTGACATAATATTGTACAAAATTCAAAGAAATAGACCAGCTGTTGTGGTCTTATTTCATATTGTGTGCACTTATGTTAGAGTAGGGGATGTTTCAGGGTGCATTTACTGTAGGGTGAAACACTGGTTCCACGCGTTGTTTTGGTTCACGGCTCACCTTAAGCCTTTTCAATTCATCCAGTTTATAACAAGCAGCAGTTCAAACAGCCGCCCCCTGTGCTACATTTCTGCATCATTAGACATTTGTATGGATTAAGTGAAGGAAATGTGGTGCAGAGGAGGGCAACCTGAAACCTCACTGTTGTTTGGACAGTCAAAAGACACATTTTTACGTATCTGTTAGAGCAGGAAATAGCCTGGGGGATTTCAAGTCCACAATATCATAAACACTTTGACGTTTTTTTTCTTCTAATTGTCAGTAATTTGAGTTGGTTTGGTGCATTTGCGTTATGTAAAAATAATAACAAAAGCAGCAGAGGTGTCATTTCTTTTTAAGATTTTCTAACATTTGCATATTCCTGCCATAACTGTGTGTGTACCAGTATTCATGTGATCCGTACATGTCGATGTTGGTCTCATGTAAACTATATTTGTAGCCTGGGCCCCCGTGTAGGCGAGCGTGGCCGAAACTTAAAAGGAAAGGGACGTCATTCTACGAACATAGCGATTATTGCACTGCATGGCCACCCGAACCAGCAGATCAATGCAAAACGGCTCCATATGTCCAAAGTGCCAAATCATGAATGGCGCATTTTTTTTGTTTCGTGTGTATGTGAGCATGTGTGCCTGGCTGCGTGTGTGTGTTTGTGTGTGCAAATGTCTCCATGTAGTGTGTGTGTGTGTGTGTGTGCGCCTGTGTAACATAACGGTTATTTTTGTGTCAGAAGGAAATTTATTGAAAGATTTGTATAACAGTACATTAAAATTCTGATTTATGTGGCAAAAATAAAGAGAAATTATTTTTAAACACTAAAACTGACGTTTCAAAATGTATGTCTAATTTTTTTTTGTCCAGTAATGGAGATTAATATTAGTACCAATGTTAAAATGTTAGCATTTGATCCAGGGCATGCTCATGCATCAAAGGGAAAATCTCAACAACACACCATGTCCCTGCATGTTATTTTGCAACGTTATTGCATTATTACAATAGACTTTCTTTTTTTTTTTTTTTTTTACGGCAGGCATATTGACTTTTCTTAGCAGGAAAAGCACAGGTGAAACTAATTTCATTAGTTTCCTAGTGAGTCATAATAGTGAGCCAATGTGCGCAATACCAATTCCCTGGAACTAGCACGCCTATGTCATGCAGACATTATTAATTTGTTAATCACACCTTTGCTTTTACTGCTATATTTATTATTGCTGGAAAGCTGTAGAAATGTTATAATATCCCCTGCAATGCTGTCTACGTATGGTGCTGAAATGGGTATTTAAGGGGTCATGTCACAATATACTGTCCTGTACGTCACCACTGGGTATTGGTGCAATAGGCCTTTTTTTATACACAGGACATTTTGACATGTCACAGTAGGGAAAAAAAGCACAGGTGTAAATGATCAAATTAATAATGGCTGTATTCCTTTAGCTGCTTCAGTTTCATCGTTAAAGTTATCAGTAACACCTGTTCTTTTGCTACTATTAAAAGTCAAAGTGTCTGCTGTGAAAAAGGCTTATGCTGCTAAATTGTTATGATGAAACAGTTTGTTTAAGGTTATTCAACGATATTTAAATGTTGATGTTGCTGAGACATTAGACTTCCCTTCCTCCCACTTTTGTGTGTATGTGATTTAAAAGGTGTATGCAGTTGTCTGGCTTACCCAAAGAATGGGCACCCACACTGTAGAAACCTTTTTTTTTTTGGATATGCCCTCCCTTGGTTAGCACCTGATATCATAACAAATTGACCCCTCATCTATTGTTTAGTGCAGTGGTAAGTAACACATTGACAAAATGTATGACTATTTTTGGGGCATGGGTTTCATACACTTTTTTCTTTTTTTGATGGGTTCCTTCCTTATATATATCTATATATATATGTATATATATATCTATATATATATAGATATATATATATATATAGAGAGAGGGAGATATATATACATATATATATATATGTATATATAGATACATTTTTTTTGTTCAGTACAAAATCCCAACTGTCAACAGTAATCCTGTCAAATGGGGTCCTTACTTTTCATTTTTATTTTTAGGGGTTCCGCCACAGGTGACGCCACCGTAACCACCCAGGGGTATTTTTTATTTTATTTTTATTTTTTTTATGGGTTCCTTAACTTTTTATTTTTATTTTTTGATGGGGTCCTTCATTTTAATATTAATTTTTTTTGTGATGGTCCTTCCTTTTTATTTATTTTATTTTATTATAGAATATATGATCAAACTGTGGGTTGGGGTTCCGCCACATGTGAAGCCACCGTAACCACCTAGGGGTATTTATTTTTATTTTTTTATGGGTTCCTTATGTTTTTATTTTTAATTTTTTTACGGGGTCCTTAACTTTTTATTTTTTTTATTTTATTTTAGAAAATATGATCAAATAGTGTGTAGGGGTTCCGCCACTTGTGACGCCACTGTAACCACCCAGGGAGGGATAGTTTGTTTTTATTTTTCTGGGTTCCTTACATTTTTTTTTTTTTTTTTTTGATGGGGTCCTTCCTTTTAATGTTTAATTTTTTTGATTGGCTCCTTCCTTTTTTATTTATTTATTTATTTTATTTTAGAAAATATGATCAAATTCTGGGTAGGTGTTCTACCACATGTGACGTCACTGTAACCACCCAGGGGTAGTAGTAGTAGGCGGAGCTACTGACGTCACCGTAGCTGCAGGTTAACATCGCTGCTCTGTTAAAAAGCAACAGAAGCAAAGAAGCCACAACAGTATGAGATGAAATAAAACAGCATTTCTGACTATATTCTCCGGGTGGGAATCAAAATACAAACGGTTACAGAGCAGCCCTACTAGGTAAGAGCACTTCAGGTTGTACATTGTACTTTTTTCTCTGCTTTTTAAAGGTGATAAAGTGTAAAGAAGACCTGTTGGAGAGCTAACTGTTAGCCACTCTGAGCTAACAGTTAGCCTGTTGTAGCAGAGTGTTGCTTCCTAGTGACAGTAGTAAACACGGGAAGTTAGTCTGCTTCTAACATCGTTGTCTGTCATTACAGACCAGAAAAGTATGTTATTACTTTATTTATCTAGTCACATGATATCTGTGTGTGTGTGTGTCATCCAGATGTTTACTTTTTGACGGGCTGATGTGCCATATCTATTGTTAGAAACTTGCATGTACAGGCAGGAAACATGCAGCTTAATTAAACCGACAGTACGTTTATCACCACTATGTTGAAATGCTGGTGTCCTAGTTGGCTGTTTGTCAGCTGAGCTTTAGTTTCTCTCCAGCTGCTCCTATGACCAGAGATCAGTTTCAAGCAGAAGGTTTACTCATTTAAATGGATAACCTTTCCAGAGTAAAACTAAGACCAGGTCCAGGTTGTGCTTTTGAAGTTTACTTTAAAGTTTAAAGTAAAGCCACACAACTCAGTAAACTCTGTTTTTTTTGGAGCAGTCCCTGGTATGTGGTGTTAGGGATCTAACTCCTCAGCAGTTTTCATGCCCACATGACAAGACATGAAGAGCTGACTGGTTAAATTTAGAGATCCTATCCAGTGTTGCCTTCCATGTTCATGTTGTGTGTTCAGAGATAGCAGTATTTTTATGATGATATCAAGTGGAACTGTATTTTTACATAAATACTGGACCGTATATGACCTGAAAGTAGATCTGCGTGTTTTTATATGTTGATATAAATAATATTCATGTGTAGTAAAATCAGACAAGATATCATCTGGGATTTTTTTTGTTATTGTTGTTAGAATTTAATTAGAATAATGTTTATTAGAATAAAAGTTTTAGTCATAACTTCCAGCAGAATTTTTTATGCAAAAATCTCAGAGAAAGCATCTCAACAATATACATTTTTTTTTTCCCAAATAGTTTTTATTGGTGAAAAACATGAGCAAACAATAAAGATATTGCCAGATTAAAGGTCACCATTTTTCAAATATTTTTTATGTTTATTTTAATATTTACATAAGTGGGAAGGCTGGGAAAAAAATGATTTCCTTATTCAAAATTTCTTCTTTTATGCCTTCTTATACTCTTTTGTAAGTGTATATTAACTAATACCTTTATAGAGCTGAAATTATTTGTCAATTAATCCATAAATCGATCACAGAAAATTAATTGGAAACAATTCTGAATGATTGAATAAAAAGTATTTTTTTAAAAGCAAAAATGCCAAAAAAAACTGCAGCTTACTTTAGTGTGAATATCTTTCTTATTTTTGTTGTTTTGGTTGGTTTGGGGAAAATCTTAATATACGTTTGTCACTATTTTCTGACAATATATCGATCAAATAATGAATTGACTAATTGAGAAAGTATTAACCAGATTCATCTATAATGAAAACAATTGTTAGTTGCAGCCCTACTCTAAAATATGTTCCATTTATTGATACACATAAATATTTAGACTTTTAATTTAAAATTGTGTGATATTTATTTAAATTTTGTCAATATTTCCCAGCCCAATCTGAAGGTTAAGGGATTTCTTATGGTCAATGGTATTACATATTTGAATAAAACTTCAGTATTTCAGGATTAGTTTAACATTTTGGCTTTAACTGATTAGCAATTGAGTCATTTAAACACACTCAAGTGACAAGGATCTGTCAGTGACGGCTCCCATTGATATCCACCAAATGTTAGCCTGCTTTATTGCATTAGTCGTTGAATGAAAGCCAACATCTTAATTGTCTCTACCCTTTTATCTGTGTAATTTGGTGCTGAGCCAGTGCATGTAATGAATGGAAATCCGGTCGTGTGTCTATTGTGTTGGGAAGAGATGGGCGTAGGCCAGCCCCCTCATCTAATATTCAGTCTTGAGTGAAGGGGGGATGATGAGCATGAGCCCGCCAGTGCTTGTTGATACTGTGTGCGAGTGAGCGAGGGATAAAGATTGGTTTTGAATATCCAAATAAATATAAAGCTTCACCCTACACCAAGGTAAGGGGTTCTTTTGTTCACCATTTTTAGTGTTTTCTACAGACTGTGTCTTTTTAGCAGCTTTTATCATTTGTTTTAATAGCTTTTTCTATTTCTTATTGGTGTTTTGTCTACTGGTTTTTACTAGGTGTGTTTTGTGAAAAGGATGTGTGTGTGTGTGTGTGTGTGTGTGTGTGAGCTCCCATCTGATCATTGCTCAACAGAGAGCAAGCGAAATGTTTACTGATTGGTTGTTGCGTGGTGTTATCGTCCACCTATTGTCCTGAGAGACAAGGAGCTGAGGAGGGTGTGTCAACAGGCTCGTATTTCCTTCATTGTAAACAAAGGATCTTTTTTATATTGTGTGACACTGTCTGATACGGGAGAACAGTTGGCAGGTGGTCCCTGACTGAAGAAACAGGGTCAGACTTTAGAAAGAAAAAAAAAAATGTAGTTATTCATTGATTGGCTGCTCTGTATTTGACTGAATAGACTGGTTTGGGCCTTTTGTACTGACACGTGACATTTAAGCATTTATTGACCTAAGCCTGAGCTGCTTGTCTCACAGATTATGTTGAAATATTGAACAGCGTGCTTGCTGGTCTTAATGTGAAACCCATTGCCAAGGCAACTTGCAAGAAATGAATGCAGCAGATTAATTCTGTGTTGCTGTGGCAGGAAGTGAGTCTGACCATGATGGAAGAGCCCAATTTAATGAATCATTAATGAGTTTTTCATCGATTGGCTGAGTCCCCTACTACAGCTAAAAGAACCATGGTGGAGGGGGGGGGGTTCTTTTGTGTCTGCAAGCTGTGATATTTTACAGTATATTATTATTATTATCTTGTCAGTGCCAGTGGGCTGGGTCTGAAAAGTGAAGCCAATGTGGAAGTACTTTAAACTTGCATACTTTCTAAAAGCCAGCAGGGGGTGACTCTGGTTGCAAAAAGAAGTCTGATTGTATAGAAGTCTATGAGAAAATGACCCTACTTCTCACTTGATTTATTGTGAGTTTATGGTCTCAATCGCTAGTTTCAAGTCTTCTTCAATACAGCATGATGTTCATTTAGTAAATTATGGTCCCATTTAGAGTCAAATAGACCATAAAGCAGGGTATGCTTTAGGGCGTGGCTACCTTGTGAGTGACAGGTTGCTACCACGGCGTTGTCCAGTCTGAGAGTTGTCTGCGTTTTTGTCTTACAACTTTAACTCTTTCACAGTGTGTTTTCAGTTCATGAAAGTTAATCGTAAATAAGGCTGTCAAAGTTAACGCGATAATAATGAGTTAACGCAAATTCATAAAGCTAAATTGAAGATCCTCCTGGCATCATGTGAAACTATAAACTCTAAGGAATCCATTGGTCCAACCATGTCATACTAGCTTGTTGCAAAGGAGGCTAAATAATGCTCCAAACTTTGGCAAAATTTTGGCGAGGAAAAACTATTATGGACAGTTTCAAAGGGGGACCCTTTCAAAGGGGCCATGTTATGATTTGAGCATATTTTTTATGCTAAATGCAGTACCTGTGAGTAGTTTCTGGACAATATTTGTCATTGTTTTGTGTTGTTAATTGATTTCCAAGAATAAATATATATACATTTGCATAAAGTAAGCATATTTGCCCACTGCCATGTTGATAAGAGTATTAAATACTTGACAAATCTCCCTTTTAAGGTACACTTTTGACAGATAAAAAATGTGAGGATAATTTGCGATTAATCACGATTAACTATTTTAATCAATTGACAGCCCTAATTGTAACCTTTTGTGGCCTAAAAATGTCTTATTCAGTGTTCGGTTGTACTTAGCTCCACCAAGATCCAAGATGGTGACAGCAAAAATGCCGAACTCGGGGCTTCAAAACGGCAGTCCACAAACCAAAGGGTGACGTGACGGCGTCTACTTGTTATAGACAGTCTATGGTCAGAGCCCAATAGTGAGAGAAATGTCATGTGTGAGTACTTCTGTTGAACTTCAGGGTAAAAATGGTTAAAGATGACTGAGGAACATCACATGATAGTCTATGTCATGGGTTTAATATAATTCTTTAGAATGAAGGAGCCTAATTATAGATAATCCCTCCAAACTGAGCCGTCTGCATTGATTTGTCAGATGCAGACATTTTCCTGTGTTTTACTGCCGTTTCCCCATCAATGCAAAGCCATTTCAGTGAAATACAGTGCACCTATTGTACTTTCAGGCACTTAACAAAACACAACTTTTCTTGTTTAGTGTACACATGTTCCACAAAGTCCAATTTAAGACAGTGGAGGAGGGCAGAACTGAGGTCGGTCTTGATATAATTGGAGCACACAGTCGAGCGCACCAATTGTCCACGTCATCATTAAATCAAAGGATCAAAGTTTTAAGACTATTGTTTGTCTTTAGCGGCATTTGATGACTTAGTGGACTTTCTTGAACCGAGCATTGTGATTTCCCTGCCTTCATTATACTGAGCAGAGCAGATTTCACTTCATGTTTTCAGCATGAGCAGGCAGACTGAACTAACCTGAACTGAACCAAGTCCCCTGTTAGCTCTTGTGTAATGAGCATGTTCAGCGCATTGTCCTGTTGTAGGGCACAACGGAGGTCTGCACGCTGTTAGGCTCCAAATAGTTTATTTACCTTTTTAAGGCAAGGTTTTGATCTGTAAGCATTGTCCTATTGTAAATACACTTACTTTCAGGTTGAAACAGACACATGTAGACCATTTCACAGTTGTAAATACAAACCTTCCAAATGTATCCCAGTTTATTTCCTGTTGCAGGGTATGTGAATGACGTAAGCTGACAGGAAGTAAACATGGACCCAAGCTGTTGCCTAGCAATGCAATTCCGCTGAAACTGTCTATAACTGTGTCTTAAATGTTGACGTTGGCGGCCCACTTTGTTTGTGGAGGCGTATGTTGTGCCTGGTGTGACAGTGAAGGCAGATACAGATGCTTGTACAGCAAAATTGACACTTACTGACAATCTGCTTTTACTTTTAAAAGTGAAAAATAAATTCAACAATGCATGTGCAAATACAAGCAAGCACACTCACACATTTAAACCACACTGGTGGTGATAAAACTTGTTCAGTAAATACATTTATGCTGCAGAATTTCCATGTTTTTTGTTTTCTAAAAGACTGTAAAAAGTTGTATTTAAAATAGGACCCTCTTTTCTGATTGTATGTTGTGATATTCATAGCAAAAAGATGCAGCCTCTGTTTTTTGTTTGGATGGGTGAGTTTGTGCGTGTGAGCTGGTTTTGGACTGTACTTGCTAATTGCCAAGCATCACTTCAAAGATACACCACACCCTCTTCCCGGCTTTAACGTCTTCTTCCCTCTTAGTGGTGCTGTACATTTAGCTGTGCTGGCCAGATAGATACCATTAGTATCTTCAGCCTTCTGTGAATGCTAATCTGTTTTCCTCTTCGCTCTACAGTGGTGTACAGGTGGTTAGTAGTCAGCCATGGATACCACCACCTCCATGAAGATGACCTCGATAGCCATCCAGAGTCTGTTCAGCTACGTGGAGGAGGAGAACCTGGCTGCCATCAAAGCACATTTGGACAAGTTCAAAGACGTGGACAGCAGGAGCGATGTAAGTCAGTTATAACACAACAACCATCCGCTTGGCTCAAGTTGTATATTTTGGGGAGCAGACAGTATGAAGTAATGAGAGGCTCTTTGAGATCATGTAACAAGTGTTTTGTGGGAAAAGTGATACTGGTAGTGAAAGAATCCTACTGAAACTGATAGTAAAGAGAAGACAAAGTACTTTAATTGAATCAAATTTTAATTTGAAAGTGGACAATGTACATTAATCAACATTCAAACAAATGTAAATGTACCTGAGTTAGCTGAGAGACTAGTTTTCATCGGCAGTCCCTTTGCATGACGTTGTTAGGCATCCTAGAATATTAAAAATAATACAATATGTACAATAATTAAGAACATACTACATTGGTAATCAGCATATATGAGGACAAAATACAAGTACAGTATGAGTAGCCTTCAGTCATGTTAAAAGGTGGATAAAAATAGCATCAGTGCCGACATTGTTGGTTCTCAACAAGCCATTTCTGGACATTACACTTACATGAATAATATGATATAATACTTGATATTGTGTTTGGCTTATGGAGGGTTCATATTTTCTTTTAAATTGCCCCCCAGGAAGTTTTCATGTGTCATTATCACTTTGTGGAGATCTGATTTCACTTTGATATTTAAGGCTCTTTATCCGTTTGTAGCGCTTTCTGCACCTTTTTATAAAGGTAGCGCTCTGTCTCGCGTACTCGCTCCACCTCTAGACGTGAACGCGCGATCACTCCACACTGCAGAAGTGAATGTACAGTGGACGTTCGTGCAGAAATAAATGCTGCAGCTCCTCCAGACCAACAGAGGTTTCCCGTGTCTTGTGAGGTGACTGAGCTCTGCAGAGAGACACGTTGTAGTCTCATTACCGACCAGTTGCCGGTGTCTCCCTGCTCTCTCCGGCTGCGGGCGGAGAGAGCAGGGAGACACGCTGCGGAGCCCCGCTCCCTCAGCCTGCGCTGAGGCAAGAAAAGCCAACACTAGGATCAGCATTGATTCATGGAGAGACCTTCGTCTGGTCAGCTAACATTACTGCCTAGCAGCTGAAATATAGAGTGATATTGTGGTTTTAGCTGACGTGTGTCGCCTCACTGTTTTGAGCGATGCTCGATCATGTCTATGTAGAGCGAGCACAAGCGCGAGCTCGACGCTGACTTTCATTGACTTAACGGCCACAGGTGTCGCTGTTAACAAGCATTTCTGAAAGTTACAAATAGTCCCTTTAACCTTCTGGGGTCACTAGCATATATGTCACCCTTTAATGTACACACTCACACACACGAGCCGGCAAACAGAAAAGGACCATTCATGAAAACAACCCCGTTGCAGGCCTGGTCGTACTCACGTTAGCGTAGCAGAGTTTGTATCACAGAGTCCTAATGTTGCACCCCCAAGAGTAGTGCAAAAAGCTAGAAAGGCTGATAGCTGACCATGGCAGTGCAACAGGTGAAACCTTCTTTCTCCCGCGTTGCCAGAGGAGCTACCAGGCTTTTATCCAGGTCACGTGGAGCACTATCTGGGCAAAACCTCGATGTCCTTCGGGTAGTTAGCTGGAAAGGCTAACGGCGCAATATCAGCTACTGCATTGATAGCCACTTAACTACATTCAGCGTTTCACTGGCTTGCAGTCCTAGGCTCTAGTTTTTACAGCACTATAACTTACAAACATGACACAACATACTGTATGTGTATATTGAATTGAACATGTAAATATTAACCAAAACATATTTATTCTGAGCAGAACCACCATGAAACTGGTAGTAGACCAGGAAACCAGCCACAATGGCACTCAGGGGCAGAACAAATTGCCCTGGGGCTACACGTTGATCAATGTCAAAAAAAAAAAAGCCACATTAAGCCCTCTTTGATTTAATTTCATAAAAGGATAAATCATGAAAACTTATAAGGGGGGTAAATACTTTTTGTAGGCACTAAGTTCACATAGAACAACTAAATACTGATGTAATGTAGAGATTTTAGAGGGGTATGTGGAAAGCCAGACCCTGATATAGCTCATTCCTCTGTGCCATAGGCCCCCATTGTTGTCCAAAAACTATTTAAAAACATCAATGAGCCACACTGTTAGACTGAGTGACCTGTGCCTTCGTTTCCATGACCACGCAGTTTATTTTCATATCAATCCCATGTAAATCCTGTATCCTGTATCCTGTTGCTTTAAATACTCACTAGTGAACCAGAAGTTTTAAGGTGTTTTAGGGAAGTATTAACTCTTTGTTAAATATATTAATTTGTTTTTAAAGATGATGTCTTCAGTAAGAATGAATGTGTTGGGTTGGAAAAATATTGGTCTTTTGTTGAGATTTGTTGACAGAAAAAAAAAATAGAATAACACCATCTTCAACCTTAAAGGTACAGTGTGTAGGATTTGGCAGCATCTAGTAGTGTGGTTACAGATTGCAACCAACTGAGTACCCCTCCGCTCACTCCTCCCTTTCCAAGACTGCAGTAACATGAGCTGCCGAATGCAAAACCGTGGTAACACCGTTCACCTCGCTCAGAGGCCATCCTTACCATAATAACACTACTTTAGGAGCAACGGAAGTCAGACGGTGGCTTGTGTTATCACGGTTTTGCACTTTGCTGCTCACGTTACCACATTTTCACAAGCGTGTCGGAGAACTATGGTGGCCTCCAGGTAACGTAAAAATGTGAAAGGCTCTCGCTAGAGCCAGTGTTTGAGCAACATGGCGGACTCCATGAAGAGGACCCACTCCCTATGTAGATATGAAGGGCTCATTCTAAGCTAACAAAAACACAACGATTCTTAGTTTCAGGTGATTATACACTAATGAAAACATAGTTATGAATATTATGTTCCATTTCTGCTAATGGATCCACCAAAATGTTACACATTGTTCCTTAACCTGACTAATAGAAAAGCTTGTTGTGTGTATGTTGCATTAACGGATTGCTTATCAGGTTGTCTTGCAGTATAGGATTTGAGTTAAGTTGTCAAATAGTATCACTTCCTGCCATTTATCTTTCCAGTGAGTTATCAGAAGGTTACAGAGAAAACAGTGTAATTAATTGGTTTGTTGGTGTGTTAAAATCTTTAGCACAGTTTCAGTTCCATCTCTCTCTCCTTTTTTTCAGAATGGACAGACTCCCCTGATGGTGGCAGCAGAGCAGGGCAATCTGGAGATAGTACAAGAGCTCATTAGCAGAGGAGCCAACGTTAACTTGGATGATATTGTAAGCATGCACACACGTAACATCTTAAATTGCCTAATATGAACACACCACGTGGCGCACCAGTGTCCAGGCACAGGTGAAAAACAATGTGGTCATTTTAACCACATTATCCACTTGACAAAGAAGACGTAGCTGAACCAGCGGCCTTGATGTTCCATCTTGCTGAACTCACCACACTCGGGCTTAGTCCACAGCTATTATGAGCCATAATGATAAGTCATTACACATTTTACCTTCGCTCTTCTGACTAAATGACAGGATCCACTCGCTGGCCAACACCCTGTACCTTCAGAAGCCAGCCCCCCACACACGCACACACTCACGCATGCATGCATACGCCCTCCCACTTAGACACACGCATGCATGCTCACACACTACACCTCTCATTAACATCTCACGTACATGTAACCTGCTATTACACATGGCACACTCAAACTTGTGCTCACTTTCGCTCTAACGCAGAAGAAGAAAGGAGAAACATTGCGAACTATAGTTGCACTTCACACTTTACTCGCTGACACTCCTGTCTGTCCATGCGACACCCTGGTCCCATGAGCACCTGGTATGACCAGCTGGTAGGTACAGTGCTTTGAGCATTCCCCGGGCCACGTAGACGTTTATCCGACAGGATTTGGAGTCTGATGTGAGTTCCCACGGTAAGAGGTTGTCTGTGTGCGCAGGACTGCTGGACGGCGTTGATCTCGGCGGCTAAGGAGGGCCACATCGAGGTGGTGAGGGAGCTGCTGGAGAACAAAGCCAACCTGGAGCATCGAGACATGGTGAGAACAGAGAGAGGAAGATTTTTCTTCATTTAAAATCTGAGTTTAACACTGATTTTGTTGTTTTATATATGAAAAAAATTAATTCTAACATGCCATTATCCATAACTGTATACTTTACTAGAATAATAATATCATGTTCTCTAGAAAGGCCATAAAGTTTGATCAATATTAAGTCAAGAAAATAGTAAAAAAAAAAAAAAAAAGGTGAATTAGGTGCGAAAGTTGCGGTGTGAGAATTAGGTGGTTCATCCTCAGGGTCCAAAATTAACAACCACCAAGTACCAAATGCAGGTAGATTTTCCGTGTGTCTAAACAGTGCCGCAAAACTGACCATCTTGAGTCTACATTTACATTTACATTTAAATGCAAATACTTCAGCAGAATATTTTAAGATCAGGCTTTAATTGATTAAACGTTAATCCATTTATTAAAATAATTTTGCTTCAAATTTTGCTCTGGCCTCTTCTTTCAGTTTGTATTCAACATAATACCTTATTATCTCAATGAAATGTACTGAAACAAATGTATACGACACAAAAAGGAAATCTATTATTTGGGCCGGTAAAAAATATTCTTGGCCGGTGGCTTTTTCGGACACTAGCCATCCCGGTGGCCTAGTGGATAAGACGCATGTAATTGCAACGTCCTCAGTTTGTCGCATTTCCTCCCTTTTGTTGTCTGAAGTGCCAAGAAAAATATCCTAAAAAGATCAAATAAAACTGGTGCGTAGGGTGGAGCAGGACTAAGGCATAGTAACGTATCCTCGGTGCCAAAATGATTTGACAATGTATGTTTATGGGTAAAAGACGTGATAGCTAAACAACAAAGAACCTTGAGACACCGTGTCAAACTCCTAAATATACTTGAAACATTAAACTAAAACTTCAGAGGTTGATTAACAAGATGCTCAAACTTGTACTGTAAGTTTAATCTTAATATGTAGCCTTTATTCGATCAAAATCTAATAAAGCCTTGATTGTATGTGCATTAGCGGTTTCTGTAAAATTACCCCAGTGCTGGTTGAACTGGATGATCCATTAGCCTGTAAATGGACATAAAATGAAATTACTTTATGTGCGATGGCTCCTCTCCAGCAGTAATACCATTTACTGAGCTCTGGTTGTCTCTGCATGGGGCAGTGATATGATTTAGTCTTGGGATGTAGACATTTCAGATGCAGACGGTCTGCAGGCTCGCTGTAGCAGCTATTCTGTTTATTCATAAGCAGACTATTTGGCAACATGCAGATGAGATACACATATTTTTTACCTGGGGTTCAGCACATTTGTTGTGATGTAGATGTCCCAGCTCGAGAGGCATTCAAAGATTACACTTTTTTATTTCCTCTACTATTTTATCATGTAAGATGAGACATTTAGAGTTGATTTTACACCTCTCATACCTCTGCGACTTTATGGAAGTGACTCATTGACGTGCGAGGAGTGTCTAAGCTGCACAGGACAGATCACAGCCAGTCATCACAGTGGGATTATAATAAACCACTCTGTGTGATACTGTTCACTCACTGGAAAGTGTGTCACACCAGCTGTAAATAGCACATTTTCCTACCACAAAAGTCTGCTCAGATTTGACCCATGCTGCTTCAATCAAATACTGTTGCTGCCCTCACACCTTATTAGAATAAAATAATACCTATAATGAGATCCAGAATATTACATACACATTTTATATTCTATATGTAGAGGTGGTTTCTAGCAACGTGGTTCATATATCTTACGAAAAATTATTCTTAATTTTTCGTGCATTTTCCAACAAATATACAGCATCAATTTCCACTCCAGTCTTTTCAAAATAAACTTCCGTCTTCACACGAGACGACTTTGTTTAGTTTAGGCAAAAAAAAAATTTCTTAGTTAGGTTTAGGAAAGATCGTAGTTAAATTATGTCACACCGGAAGTGGTTACGCGACACCGGAAGTGGCGTAACTTTGACAAAACTTGACAAAAACTACATAGTCAGGTTTAGGAAAAGATTGTGGTTTGGTTAAAATAACACCAGGATGGAAGTTATACGACAAATAAATCAACATTGACTTTTAGTTTCACACGGGACACAAACACCAGTCTCCTGGGTGAAAGACCGGTGTTTTTTGACCTCCCCATCTATCCCGACCTCATCCCTACATGGTGTTCACCACTCTTTATTCTTTCTCATTCACAATTAGGTGGATTACATACAAGTTGATATCATGGGATATATATACGAATCACAGTGTACTGTGCAGCCTGTTTGTAGTCATGAACAAATTGTCTCCTCTCCAACTCATCTGTGTTCTGTGTCCTACTCAGGGAGGCTGGACTGCTCTCATGTGGGGTGCCTATAAAGGTCGTACAGATGTGATCCAGCTGCTCTTGGAAAAAGGAGCTAACCCCAACATCACTGGTCAGGTACTGAGACTTAGTTACACCATAATAATAGCATCATTGGCATCTGTTGTTCCTTTATATATAAAATTACAAAGATGATAGGTGTGTTTACAGTACATGAATGGGGCAGTTTATTTTACAGAAAGTGTTTACATGATGTGTTTACTCTGATTACTCCATGTAAATATAATCCAATGTTTCATCTCACTGATACACATTAGTTGTAAATATCAGTACACATAACTTTACAGTAACAAAATGTAAACACAACCTTCCCCCGTCATCTACTGTTTCCGTCATGTAAGGTGGCTTAAAGCGTTAGTACAACCGCAGGCCTGACACCGATCATTAGTTACTGTCAGCATGACTTCACCCCTCTCCTCTGGCCCAACAGTACAGCGTCTACCCAATTATCTGGGCGGCAGGTCGAGGCCACGCAGAGATTGTCCATCTCCTGCTGCAGCACGGAGCCAAGGTCAACTGCTCCGACAAGGTAACTACATGCTGACAGATGTTCATCATTTACTGGTTTTTAATCACATGGAAGATGTAGTTAGAGGTATGAGATTAAAAGATCCAAGTGCTTTGGTCCACAGCCACCTTCCAAGTTTCCCAAGTCCCTCTTCCTCTATTTATTATCCTTCCTGATTATTCCCAAGTCCACGGGTTGGTGACTGAATAGTATCTTGTCACTCATGTACTCGATCATATTTTCTTTGCAGTATGGAACCACTCCTTTGATCTGGGCAGCCAGGAGGGGCCACTATGACAGTGTGATGCACCTTCTGGCCAACGGAGCTGATGTGGACCAAGAAGGAGCGGTAAGTCGATTTCCTGGGAATTGTTGTTTGCTATTCGTCAGTAGCGTTCAATAGAGATCCAACACTAGTAGAGTAAGTAGAATTGCAGTTTACAATTGTAGTTTACATAATTATGAATAAGACCATATTAGGGCTAGACTTGAATATTTGACTATTTGGTTTTGCATTCGTTGGGTAGGTAATCGATTTTCAGTTTTGGCGTTCCGATATATATATATATATTTTTTTTAACTCCTTGGGATTACAAATATGCATAAAACACACCAAACCTTTTGGAAAATGCTTCTTATTCAATAACAAATAACACTACAACAAACAATACTGTAGAATAACAGAATACTTAAAAATGAATCCCTTTAATTAAACCGCAATACATGTTTTGTAGCACTCTGCCATCCATCAGCCATCTCAGTATTTGGGACAGCCCTAGACCATATTAGAAAATTTGAATTAGGCACAATGTCTGACAAGATATTGATTAAAGTACAATATGATATTTTTTATTAATCAGATAATAAAATAATGTTGATTATTAAGTTTGATCACTATACCTACACAATGATCTAGTTTTTATTGTCAGGGTTCTTAGATGTGTCAGGAAAGTTTTGAAAACATTTGAAAGTTTGAAGTCTGGAAAAAATATGGAAAATTGGTATCATAGTTTTTGAGTGCTGATACCCACATTACAATGCCTTCTCTAGCTTTGCACCCACACTTATTTGACATAGTAAAATATTTGACAGTGTTGCCTAAACAATGTTAGTATTTGATTTGGTAGTCTGAACAGGTTGTTTGACAGCTGAGCGAATCCAATTTTGTTTTGGGTTCATCGCGAGTGCCATGACACACAAAGCGGCCTGTTCTCGCCAGTGTAGTTTTCACATAATCAAGATTTAATGCTCCCCAGTGCCACAAACTCATTAGTAAACAGCAATATTAAATAATTGATTGCATCTATGACGCAGCGCATCTGTGCTCCTTCGAGTCATGTTGCATCTGTGCTGTCACAAACTGAACGATGTGATGGTTCGATATGTGGCATCAATAATCGGATGGAACTGGAGTAGCTAATGTTGCAGAGCAATTCATTTATGTGTGATTTAGAGACTCCAGTGCCTGGAAAAATATATGAATTATTGGGCTTGCTAGGCGATGTATCAATAATAAATTGCCATCAAGCCTGTAGTGTCTCCCAGAGCTGCTGAAATAAACTGATAACATTTGGGAAATACAATGTGTTAATATACAGCAATACATTATTGAACGTTTGCTATGCTGAGCACCAACCAAGACTTCTTCCTGTGTCTTTTCAGAACTCAATGACGGCTCTGATTGTGGGAGTGAAAGGTGGCTACACAGAGGTTGTAAAGGAGCTGCTGAAGTGTAACCCAAATGTCAACATGACGGACAAAGATGGCAACACGGCCCTGGCCATTGCCGCCAAGGAGGGTCACACTGAGATTGTACAGGACCTGCTGGATGCCGGCACCTATGTCAATATCCTAGACAGGGTGAGGCAGTACAGCAACATTACAGGCTGGCTGATTGAAGATGTAGAAGAGTAATACAGCATAAATGAAATACAATTCATGTCTCTCTCTGTCTGTTTTTCCTCTCAGAGTGGGGAGACAATGCTGATTGGAGCAGTGAGAGGAGGTCATGTGGAGATAGTCCGAGCTCTGCTGAACAAATATGCTGATATTGACGTCAGGGGCCAGGTAGGAGCTCCTCTCCCACTATCTCTGCTGCCTCATTGATGTTTATAAACCGGCGTGAGGCCTTCTTGTGTTCTCTATGTGATACGTCACACTGCTGCTCAACACCGTTTAGCTCTGTTGTTTCTTGGTAAACTGAACTTTATTCCATGTGATTACACAAATATACACAAGTATTATTGCTATATAAACAGACACTCTTTGATGCCCTATGCATAATGCTACACACATATATACATATCATATGCACAATACAAAATAATACACTGCATTCTCAGTTATGCACAATAGTCCATTTTGACACAGTTTATTTTTTCTAAGATTAACAAGCTAGTGTTTGCTTTGTCCTTTCCACATCAGGATGGAAAGACTGCCCTCTACTGGGCGGTGGAGAAAGGCAACGCTACCATGGTGAGAGACATCCTGCAGTGTAATCCTGACACCGAGAGCTGCACTAAGGTACGACACACTCAGTAGTAAAGGAGTAAAATGCACACTCTCTTATCCTTTAAATTTCTTGATTGTCATTTCTAATATATCATGTTTCTCTCTTTATTGGTCCTGATTTCTCATATATATTTAACCTTTTCCACTCCACCCCTGTTTTTCATAGACCCATTTTTGTCTTTTTCAGGGGGGGGGACAAGGTGTCTTTAGAGGGAGATAGCAGGTCAACAGTAGATGTCACATAGAAGTGGTGTGCATCATCTGAAAGCTGTGAACCTGCAGATTAATTTGAGATACAGCTCAGCACTGTTAGTCACGTTGACCAAAAATGCAGGCAGACAACCATGAATATTGCCTTAAAACAGCCAACCCTAGGCTTTCTTTCTTTCTGAAAAACTACTGTGTGTAGGCAGTGGTGTGTTTTTTCAGTTGTGTACTGTTGATTAATTGTAATTGTAAAGGTCCAATGTGTTCTGTTAGAAATTCATTTCAGAATGATATTAATGATGTGTATCTTTGCGTTTTAGGAGGGAGAGACCCCACTCATCAAAGCCACAAAAATGAGGAACATAGAGATAGTGGAACTCCTGCTGGATAAAGGAGCCAAGGTGTCTGCAGTGGAAAAGGTACACATTGCGTGTTACACACACATGTGCGGAAAAATCTTGTCATAACCATACTTTTATGGTATTATTTAGTTCTGGAGGTTTCCTTTTTGCCCACTTTTTTTTTTTTGGAGTGTTTTCCAGATAGTTAGTTTTCAGTCAATTTGGTGTTTTTCTTCCTTCAGAAAGGAGACACGCCCCTCCACATCGCCATCCGAGGGCGAAGCCGAAAGTTGGCTGAGCTCCTGCTGAGGAACCCTAAAGACGGCCGCCTGCTTTACCGTCCCAACAAAGCTGGAGAGACGCCATACAACATCGACTGTACCCACCAGAAAAGCATCCTCACACAGATATTTGGAGCCAGTATGAGCCATTTTTTTCCATTTCACTTTGTCTTCTCTTATATTCTTCTGCACTGTTTAACTTCTTCTCTCCCTCTTTCTCTCTCAGAGCACCTCTCCCCCTCTGAGTCAGATGGAGACATGTTGGGTTATGACCTGTATAGCAGTGCTCTAGCAGACATCCTCAGTGAGCCCACTATGCAGCCACCTATCTGTGTTGGACTGTACGCTCAGTGGGGCAGCGGCAAGTCTTTCCTTCTCAAGAAACTGGAGGGTAAGTGTTATAAACTGTCTCATACAAAGATGAAAATTACCGAATTTTGAACATTAGCTTTTCTGGACAGTGCCTTTCCTCAGTTTCTTCAATATAAATGGGTTTGTTTTCATATTGCTTCATATCCTCACATAATGTCCTATATTTGAATCTCCCCTTATACTTGATTGAAACATCTGATAATGACATGATTTCTTTTCCTTCCTCTTGTCCATCAGATGAGATGAAGACCTTTGCAGGCCAGCAGATAGAGCCGTTGTTCGAGTTCTCTTGGCTGGTGGTCTTTCTCACCCTGCTCCTTTGTGGCTCAGTGGCCGTCGTTCTGGGCTTTACTGTTGATCCCAAGCTGGCGATTGCCGTCTCCCTCAGCCTCCTCGCTCTGCTCTACATCTTTTTCGGTGAGGAGACAGATGAGCTAGTAATGCAACACTGATGTGATAACTGATGATAGTGAAGAAATTCGGTTGCTCCACAGGGAGAGCGGCCTCCTTGGAAGCGGTTGAATTACATATTGGCGTCTGGGCCAAAGAAAACATACAGAATATGCTGAATAAAATCCACAAAAATAGTGACTTTATAGAGTCATTGGAGATAAACTGGAGGAGAAGGGATTCGTCCGCACAAGAGATCAGTGTCGAGTCAAAGTGAAAACACTTCGACAGCAATATGTCAAAGTCCACGAAAAAGATCTTCTTCGCTTCATACACACCCCTCAGCAAATATTTTTTTTAATGTGGGTTGCTTTAATTTGTTCACTGTAAAATCAAACCAGACTAAATAGAAAACCAACCAGAATTATCAATTTCACTCTGATTCGGACCAGCCAAAGGGATTATGGCTTGTGAAATCGCCCTTACTGATGTTTATGAATAGAGCTATTGTAATCATGAATAGATTATTTTTTTTTTGGCTTGTTACCTCACTAAAAAGCGAAAACAATTCCACCTCTTCTACTGTCTCCAGTGTTGGTGTACTTTGGAAGTCGGCGTGAGAGGGAGAGCTGGCACTGGGCGTGGGTCATCAGCACCCGTCTGGCTCGCCAGGTCCGTTACCTGGAGCTGCTGCTCAAACTGATGTTCGTCAACCCCCCTGAACTTCCTGAGCAGACCACCCGCGCACTGCCAGTCAGGTGACAGTGACACACACACACACACACACACACACACACACATAGTCACTGAGTTCTGTCAGTTCCCCAGGTCCAAGACAAAAAATTGTAAACACTTAACAATTGCGGTCTCACTCTCATTTCTGTTTCTCACATGTCTCGCAGGTTCCTGTTCACAGACTATAATCGTCTGTCCAGTGTTGGAGGGGAGACCTCCATGGCTGAGATGATCGCCACCCTCTCTGATGCCTGTGAGAGGGAGTTTGGCTTCATGGCCACCAGGCTCTTCAGGGTTTTCAAGAAAGATGAGATCCAAGGTGACATTGCTATCTTTGGCTTTAAGATGTCAGTCACGTAATGACGTTTCAGCCAGCACACAAAGTTACAATCAGACCTGTAATTCTTATCAATAATCTTACATTTGCAATTACGAGCTTGCTTTAATGTCTATTAATGGCTGACAAATTCAATTATTTATTTGTGCTGTACAATTTTTTTGTAGACTGAAAATCTAAATTTGAAGAAGTGAAATATAATCCTGTTTAATTACACAGTAAACCAGGCCCCCGTCAAGCTAGAGTTGGTAATCTTGAGAAACTAGCAAAGAGCACGCTTGATTTTAAATATTATCCAACCAAAAAACTCAGCCCAGTGTTGCCATCTCTTTTCCAATGAAAGTAGCCAGCAGCAGTAGCTCCGAAAGTCAATAAATGTAGCGAGATAGTTGCCAAGTCGGCAACACTGAGAGCTCGTCCTTTCACACCTCTACCTAAACTGGACTCGATGCGAATGAGCGAACATCAGATTGTTTCCGTTTTTCCCAATGAAGATGTCCTAACCTGATCCATGCATCAGCGAACAGGCTAAGCGGCGTGTCGCTTGTTTGAAAAAACGCTCGTTCTGGCTCTAGTTTTGTGAAGTTTCGTGCACCTGCTCCACCTCCAACTTATTTTCATTGGTCAAAATTGGCTAATGACTGTTAATCAATATCACTCTTTATTACAGCCTATATAATTGTAAACCTACTGTGTATATATATGTATATATATTTTTATATATATATATATATATATATATATATATATATATCTCACAGGGAACAAAAAAATGATAAAAATGAATCATTCTAGCTGAGGAAATGATTAAAACTTAAGATGACGTTAATATGAATAAATATCTTAGACAATTACTCATTTACAGAGGGAGAAATAACAACAGCAAATATCATCCCTTCCTCGTGCTGCAACATCGCCCACAGTATATCTGGACATGTCTTTGTGCTCCATTCGCCAGAGTTTGCGCGCTCGCTGTATGTTAGGAAGAGGTGTGGGGCATCCCTCCAAAGCCACTCCCCCAAAATTATGATTCTGAACGTAAACAACAAACATGGCTATTGTTAGTACTCACAGCTGTCAACCTAGCAGCTTGTGGAAGACTCCAGTGACGCGCAATGAGTGCAACGGCAAAGTGTGCGCAGGCAGGCAGGCAGGTATGTAGACAGGAAGGTAGGGCTGAATGAAATGATTGGACAGGTTTATTACAGTCCTGTGACAGTCCCCTTTTTTGTAAGAGCATTTTATTTATTGATTGCTGTCAGGATGTAGAGAGAATTTCAACAAATATAACAACAATTCTTTTGAAGAAGATTGCCAACACTAGCTTTAAGTGGGTTTCATATAATTGCATCACTGCAAAATTAGATTTGAGGATGCTGTTGACAGAATGACACTCTTGAAAGCATAATGGAGCTCTTGTAAGTATAGCCAGTGCTTAAAAGGGATGGTTTAGACTTAGTCTTTTCTCTATTTACTACATCCTTCTTCAAATAATCTTAATATATGCGTAAATTGTGGTAATAGATTTACTTAGAGTGTATAATTTAAGTGCTCTCTCTCATGTTATCCTCTACCTTCCTCTCATACTCCAGGTAAGAAGTGGAAGAAAACATGTTGTGTTCCCTCCTTCGTGCTGTTTGCCGTGACACTGGGATGCCTGATCACTGGCATGGCCCTGTTGGCCATCTTTAAGGTGGGTTAGAGCAGTGAATCGATGACACTGCGTTTAAGCAGTATGCCTTCTAACCACTAGGGTCACCAGACGCCCCGGTCATCAGTTTCAATGCTTTTATTTTCCCAGGTGGACCCTGATAACTTGACAGTAAATGCCGTGCTGATAGCCATGGCCAGTGTGGTGGGCCTGGCTTTGCTGCTCAACTGTAGGACCTGGTGGCAGGTGGCCGACTCCGTCCTCTACTCGCAGAGGAAACGGCTGCACAGCGCTGCTAATAACTTGCACAACCTCAAGAGTGAAGGATTTATGAAGGTAGTCTAATGCACTTTATTCATTGTACCCAATCAAAGACAAAAACAAATCCTTCGACATCCTGTTATCACGGCTAAAGGGGCATTCCATTAGTTTACAAAGTTATAAAGCTGTAGTTCCTAATCCAATCAATTTCCCTTTTTTCCCTGTTTTGAGACATTGATTTTCTTCCCTTCTGTCTCACACCAGGTTCTGAAGCATGAAGTGGAGCTAATGTCAAAAATGGCCAAAACCATTGATGGCTTCACCCAGAACCAGACACGCATGGCCGTCATCATCGACGGACTGGACGCCTGCGAGCAGGACAAAGTTCTGCAGATGCTGGACACGGTGCGTGTTTGCACATGCTTCTGTGCGTGGGTGGGAACATAAATGATGAGCGCGGGGTCCTCATGACTGATAACGAGATAATATGAAGCAATTACATCATTCAACATCTGTCACTCAGGCAAATTTCGAACCGTGGCTGCTGCCATGTGGCCTTAACTTTCAGTCGGTCTTTCACCTGTGCATACAGAGCCCACACATCTCTAATACTGTGCAGCCACCCTTGTGTTCCCAGCTGCCTCAGCTCGCCTCCGAGTTTAGATTCTTCCTCCCAGCTGCTGTAATAAAATTTCCTTTAGCCAAATGTTATTATTTGATGAAGTAATCCCAGTGAAGATAGCAACCTCCTGTGTGCTAATGTAATAATCTCATCTCAAGCACCTCCCAGTTGCTTGGAAACCATCTTGTTTATTTTTTTCTTCAGTTTGTGTATTTTTCCAACCAAATAATGTGCATTAAAGATGCACATCATGTGATGGCGCCTTAGTTGATGGTGCTAACAGCTGCTGTAGGGACAGAGGTTCGTCATCCTGTGGGTCAGAGCTTAACAAACCATGTATGCATGTAGCACAAATCAATGTCCTGTGACACTTGGACAATGTCCTTTAGTTAGCAGAGTGGAAATCCCCCAACACCATGTGCTGCGGACAGTCAGTTCTCACAGGAGTCATTAAGTTTAAGTACTACAGCTGACTGTTGCCTCTAGCTGTCATGTTATTGTTGATTGATTGTAAACTAACCATTTTGACATCAAAGTTGAGGACACAGAGGGATCTGCTATGCTAACAACCCTGTATCTGAGAGCATCATGACATGTTTTTTTAATTACGAATAGTAGCGCCGGTATCATAGTTTGAAAAACATGTTTTATGGTAGGGCTGTCCTCGACCAAAGAGATTCTCAGTAGACTTAACACTCTATAAAACTGAGTTTCTTCACAGAATCACACAAAAGCACCACTTTAAATCTCGTGTTTACCAGAGATGTGCTCATAATTTTCTTAGAAGTAAGTCATTCAGGAGCAAAAAAGCAGAAAAAGGGACTAATCAACTAAAGACATCTTAGTCAACCGAGACCAAAACGACTGATTAGTTCACTAATCAACTAAGATTTGTTTTATGGAATAACAAAAAAGCTGGTGAAAGATGTCCTTTACACACTAACTTCTGGTTCCTTTCTCCTTCCAGGTGAGGGTGCTCTTCTCCAAAGGTCCTTTCATTTCCATCTTTGCCAGTGACCCCCATATCATCATCAAAGCTATCAACCAAAACCTCAACAGCGTGCTGAGAGACTCCAACATCAACGGACACGACTACATGAGGAACATCGTCCACCTGCCAGTATTCCTCAACAGCAGAGGCCTCAGCGCGGCCAAAAAACTCTGCATGGCGACCCCCGTCAATGGAGAGCCATCGCCTGCTGAGGGTAAAGGATAACATACTGTATTGTGTACACATATATGAAGGATCGCACACAGTTTTGGGGCATAAATTGACAGGTTAATTTATTCAAATGCATTGGTCAGCTGTCATTCACTTTGTCTCTCTTTTTCTGTCCAGGATGGCATGACGACATGGACAGGAGGATGTCTCAGAGCAGCCTGAGCCAAGACCAGGCCAAGTTTGGCAGCAAGAACGCCCTGAACCGCAGGGTAACCGCTATTCAATTCAAGTTTATTAGTATAGACCAATATCACATACAATGTTTTGTTGGGGTTTACAGCCCCACATCAATGGTTCCCAACCCCACCCTAAGCTCTCTAACTAAAGAAGACGAGGAAGAAACATGGCACATAAACAAAAGAGACTATGGGAGAGGCAATTCAAAGAGAAATTTCAAATGGCTGGGGATGCAATATGAGTCATAGGTGGAAGAATGATAATAATGATAGACAGGCAATAATAGAAATACAAATCTAAGAGTAGGATTATAGTAAATCCAAATTAGATATACCAAGACCAATATATCAAGCACTGTTTAATATGCTTGTCACCCTAAATAGACACAGTTTACACCCCATTATTATTGATTTATGTATGGTTTATTTTGTAGGGACAGATACAAAACACATAGACAAACTGAAAACTGCTATCTAATGCAATGTATCATAGTGTTTATAGCAAATGCTAATTTGCAACACCCATCCCTAGAAGGGCTTTTCTGAAACTAGCAGAGTAGAACAGTGAGGTACAATAGAGCACGCATTAAAAACATTACATTTAAAAGCTAGACATGGGTACAGATTTGTTGCTGAATTAGCTTAATTTGGTAGCCCTCTTGAAAGTGATGAGGTTTGCAGCAACTTTCAAGTGATCAGGCAGCTAGTTCCAGGACATTGTTCCTTTCACAGAAAAAGCTGTCTGAGCAAAAGATGTTTTGCAAAAATTTAACCTTACGGTTGCCACTTAAAGCTGCAGCTGCAGCGCTGTAATCTCTTTATGTATTTGCAGAAAGGCTGAGGAGCAAGTCCATTTAAACGTTTACACGTTACACAATGGAAATCAATCAAGTTCGCAAAGCCTTAAATCTTGTATTTCCATCTATCCTAGCCCATGACAACCAAATAAAAAAAATCCAACAATAATAACAAATTGCAGAGAAGCTTTTGATACAAAATTAAAACGGAGACAGATGTATTGTTTATAGAACGAGGTAAAATAAATTTGTTTTCCCACGATGCTCATGCTATCCGGGAAACATCATACAGCTGGAAATGAACGCTTAATATCTTGACATTAATCAAACAAAATTAAAATGCAGTTAGTTCTCCACAGTGCGAATCGAAAACATTGGATTAGGGTTAGAGATGCTGCCCTAGAAACCCTCACTGCTCCTCCCTGAAGGGGAGTTTCGGTACAGGCGTGGCGTTGGTTGGTTGGCAGGCAGTGCGGAGGCCAGAGGACAGAAGGAGGCACACCGAGACGAAAAGAGAGGTGCTCGGTATGCGGCCAAGGTTCCTGGTGTAATTGATGTAATGACTGTTTATCCTTCCTGCTGCGTTGCCACAGCCTAATGACAAGGCCTAGCAGCAGTGGGTCCCTGTGACAAAACACTGGCACCAGGTCTGCTGGCAGGAGGCTAAGTGACTGCTGCTGTCGCTGATGCCTTCCTCCCCCCCTGCGAGACCTTCCCACTACCCCTCCCTCCTTCCCGCCTCCCTCGCTTGTTTGTTTGTTTGACATTTGTTTGTACCTCGGGTTTATCTAGTACCCTCAATTATTGGTGTTGGCCCTTCTATTATGGGGCGGCGTGCTCTTTTTATTTGCCCTCCGACACTCGCTAGCTCTTGGCAGGAGTGCCCTCTTTCTGCAAGTGGAGATTAAAATGAGGGCAGGAGGGGAAAATGAATTAGTGGCTCTCCATTTTCATGTGGCTTCTCAAGTTGTGGATGGCATTAGGAATATCTCTACCATCATATTTCCATTTATTGTAATTAAATGAATCCCCTTTTTATAAGGAAAATAATTATTTCCTGGAAATGCATTCAGTTCTAGGACCTCTTAAACTATTTTTTACAGTGTACCAACAAGGAGAAGAACCAGTAGATAGAAAACCAATCATCTAAATGAAGCAGTAAAAGTCTATATATGTTGGAAAGTCAGCCACACAGGACTGTTTGTATGATAGACCTTTTCAGTTCTGACTGAGTGGTGGCCATATGTTTCATCTCTCAGAGAAAGAGGTCATGAGACCGGCGTTACGACTTCAAAGTCGACCAAAAGCCTCGCCTTGGCTCATGACCACGTTGAGCTGTCTGATATCATCACAGATGTTCTCTGCTAGATCTGTGTCAATAGCTCGTCTGTGTGTCATGACGGTTCAGCCTCGGACAGTGGCTCTTTGATTTTTATTTGCAGTCACAGGGAATTATATGTTTTGCTCAAGACAAGAAGGGGAGACAGAAAGAAGCAGATCAGTAGAGTGACAAAATAAAAGTTTTTATTTGGTTCTCACTCACACCCCATTCATAGGGTTAAGCTTAAAGTCAGTAACTGCCTGTATGTTGCTGCAAAAGTTGTAGTACCATTGATATGCTTACATAAAGTCATACCATTTTGATTGAAAATAGCCTATAAATGTATAATTAGGTTGCATGTAAGTACAGTTAAACATGGATAACAAGCCAAGAATATGAGAACACAAGGCCCTATGCACCCATCTACATGTATTCCTCAGTCTATTCAAGCATGAGGTTTTACAGTGACATGACCCGAGATGACATGGCGATCCTGAAACGCCTGCTCTCCTGTCTCATGATGCACAGCTCGCAGGGATGACGCACAAGTAATCGAAACCTCTGCAAGGGTCGACAGTAATGTTAATGCTTTTGTTTCACTTTAGCTGTGACTGTAGGACGGTTCCTGCTTTCCCACAGAAAAAACTGCTTTTAGAGTTCTAATAAAAATACCATTCTGATATATTAAAGTTGCATTAAAACAACAAATGAAACCGTAGTCGTGGAGACATGTTAATCCGAGCCAAACCAGCTGGGAACACGACGAATCCCAAACATGTGAAATTTCCGTTCTCATGCTAATTTGAGTTTTCTTCATGCACTCGCCCTGTTAAGGACACATACCGGCGTCGCCAGATGCAGAGGACCGTCACCAGACAGATGTCCTTCGACCTGACCAAGCTGCTGGTGACCGAGGACTGGTTCAGTGACATCAGCCCACAGACCATGAGGAGGCTGCTCAACATCGTTTCTATCACAGGTAAAGAATAATAAACCATGTTCTGCTTAAGCACCACCCTCATCTCAGAATATTAACACATTACATTTTGTCTTTACAGCAACATCAAAGTTATTCATCCCTAATTTAAAGCTACAGTCGGTCACTATATCCTGACATGTAGTGCATGAGACAGGTAATCTGAAAACAATCATGTTCCTCTTTGTCCTCCTGTGCTCCGGCTGGTGGGCGGTGCTTGGTATTTTCCTCAACTGATCTCAACATGGCTGCCGGGTCACAAACTTTCTCATTTTACAGCTAAACAGTACACTACAAGATGTTCCTGAAAACATTAAAGGCGAGAAATGGGCATAACAGTAACAGAACCTTGATTCATATTTGATCAGCGCTGCCTAGTTTGACCGTTTGATCGGAGTTCGTCAGCTGACCAGAGACTGGCTGGCTCCAGCTCGGCTCCGATTGGTTGTTTAGATTCGGGTGCGGTAGAAACTCGCAAATGCCATTAGGATCACGAGGGGGAGGCAGAGGAACATGATGTTTTTCACGGATTATCTGTCTCATGCACTACTGTCAGGATATAGTGACCGACTGCAGCTTTAACTCATTGTACGGGGCTTGGATGAGTAACTATAGTCAGACATTTGGAAAAATATTACTGGGGATGGAGGAGGAAAAGAAACACAAAACAAAGCTCTGACGGGGTTTAATTCAAGACCAGCAGGGGTCAACAGGTGGTTGCAGAGGCGGCACATTTATCCAAGCATTTTAATGAAGCGTAGGCATGGATTTAAATTACCAATTAATATCATTTGCATTTGCAATAATGACATGACAGCTAAGTTAAGATTTCAAAAAATGATGGACACGAATCCATCCATATATTGACAACAGATTTATGCGAGGCTAACAGAACCGAGCAGCAGATTGACGCTAGACCGTTTGATGTTGGCCAGCTTGTGTTGACACAACAAGCCTCCGTAGATGATTAGTTGGTGAGATGGGAACCATAAACATGCCAAACATACTGTATAGTGTATTTACAAGATATTATATTTGATGTCAAACATGTTATGGTTCCAAAATCATCTCAACATCTCTTTGTGATTCTGAAACTGATAACTTTACAGTTCCAAGCTCACTTCTCTAGTCTTAATGCCACAACTTTCGATGGATTATTAATCGGCAGAGACGATCAGGAGGATGCACATTCCTGAGATGTTAGCCCTGTGACTTCTAAGGCCTCTCATCCTCCACACCGTTGTTGACAGGTCGTCTGTTGCGGGCCAATCAGATCGTCTTCAACTGGGATCGGCTGGCGTCGTGGATCAACCTGACAGAGGAGTGGCCTTACAGGACGTCGTGGATCATCCTCTTTTTGGAGGAGGCAGACGGAGTGTCTGACCAGATCTCTCTCAAGACAATCTATGAAAGGTACAAACACACGTAGACAGACACAATCACCCCCCCTCTTTAGTTACTAATCTGATCTACAAGGTGTACATGCTTCTTCAGTACATCTGCATTGTATCTTTCCTTGTTTCATTCTTCCTTTCTTCTGTCCTGCTTTATTGTCTTTCCATCACGTCCTTTCTAACTTGAGGCATGACATTAGCAGACTGAGGTGACCTTTAACGTAAGATAAAATGGAAATTAGGTCAGGTGAGTTCAGCTTAAGGACCCAGCCGTTGTCGGTAAACCGCTGAATCCCTGCAGAGTTGCTTCTGTTGTGCTGACCTTCCTGAGGAGATGAAAAAGCAAGAACAGAATTTAAGTCAGTAAACATTTCTTGATGTTTTCTCTTTTTAAATACTGATATACGTAACTTTGACCAGCAGGTGGCAGTAGAGGATTTTGTTTTCCGTGTGGGTTCCATTAGTCCACCACGGTCCCTGCCAATGGCTTTCAGTGCCACACTAATTGGCAACTGACAGACAGATTTTGTAATTGATCATAATGCACAAGGCAAATGATGACTGCATTATAGCTTTGGACTTCTCCAGATTCACGAAGGGACACATTTCCTTAAAACTGGACAAGAGATAATTGACATGTTTGGTTGAGCAGTGAAGGAAAACTCTTGTGCCTGCACTGTGTGTGTGTGTATAGAGTATGACTGTTCATGCCTTTGTATGTGTGTGGTCGCACGGATGCTTTTAGGCGTGCTCACCGCAGACAAGAGGAGGAGGCCGACACAGGCCCGAGACGCCGGGTTTGTGTGCTGCTGTGCATCAGTCGATGGCCTTTAAAGGTTGCACTCTGTCACAATACACTAGCGCCTACGACTCCTGCGGCAGGGAAGCGTCACAGACAGTTACTGTCAGCCAGTCAGCCAGCTAGATCCAGCAGACAACCCTCCCTCCCCCATCTCCGAGGCAAACCGCTGCCTCATTAGACTGGGTTTATGTTGGTTTTCCGAGGACAATAGGCATTACCTTTCATTTTTTCATATGGCAGTTCAGTGTTACATGAGGGGAGGACAGAGTACAAGATGAGAAGCATCATAGTCAGAAGGCTGTAACTCGATTATTTTGCTGGATATGTCCTTTTTATAATTGTTAATTTATGTGGAAAAATATGTCACTACACATCCCTGTTGTATATCTTTATTATGTTTAAGTATAGTGGACACCCTAAAGGAAATGTCCACACTTTTACCATAATTATTGGGGAAAATAAAAGTGGGAGATATAATTATACGCTAGTACAGCCATAAAATTCTGCAGTGTTTCTACATCTCACCAAAGGCCTGGTTTCAAGTGCCTTCGCCACAGCGTCGGATTGTGCTTACACTGCTCATTAGACTTAGTCTTGTTTTTGACCAGCGGTCCTGTCTTTCTTCATCTTCCTCCTCGCTGGGTGTCTTTCCAAATGGCTGCTCTGTTCTGCAGTGGCCGTCGGAGGAGCGGCCTTAATGATGATGACAGGAAGCCTCAAACGGGCTAAACACAACGCCTTGCCTAGAGGCCTTATCTCTCGCACTAATCTTCCGCTGATAAGACTCAGGCCTCTGTCTGTGTATCTTTTTCTGTCGCTCTGCTCTTTTTTTACCCTTCCTTATGATCTCTTAAGTCCCTTCTTTTTGTTCTGGATGAGATATTCTGTCTTTTTCCCTTATAGCGATGGATGAGCACTTGACTGGCCTCTCAGAACCTCAGGCCCCCTCTTCCGACTGTCTATCTGCTTGAGAAATGGAGAGCTACTTCTCTTTGCTCTCCTTTTCAGCAACGTATATGAATATGCACGTGTGCACACGCTCACACGTATCACACATCTTATTTCGTAGCTTAAACTCAACCATTTCCTGTATCTTATAGTTAGCATCGTTTTTGGTTAATTCTGTTACCACAAGACCAACGTGGTTCAGACCTTTGTGTTTTAACATGCATACATGTGACTAGTTGTCGTGCTCAACCATTTTTACACAGCGGTACTGCACATCCCCTGAGCGTTACTAAGTGAATATATTAGTGGTGAAGTGAACGTGGGGGTGAGTCAGCCCCTTATAGGTCAACTGTCGCCCTGCATCTCAGTCACAAAGCAGCAAGCTCTTCCTCTCCTCTCCTCTTTGTGAGGCTTGCTACAGCTCAGTAGGCCACAGTACACCGAGCATCAGAAATATGACATTTAGTAAATCATAGCTAGATAAATCATACAACTAATGCCTTCAAATGAAACTCCTCAGCTCGTATTTACAACATGGGAAGTCGTGTTCACAATACGCTTGGCGTTCAAGCGGTTAATTCGTGAGAACACCGCTGCTAAGCAACGGCAATATTAACGTTACTGTCGGCGTCTATAAGCCACTAGAGGCTTACAATTTAATAAGCAAGCAAGTGGGTAACATAATGCAGGAAATGCAAGTTGGGAATATCAACATTTGCCTCAGACATATTCTAAGATTATGAAGAAAAACAATATACGACTAAAATTACAATATATTAACTTATTATGCTCCGAAAAATGAACTTCTGTGGCCTCCGCCATTTCTGACGTCAACAAACACGTCACAACTAACTCTGAGCTTTCAGAAACTTTCCACTTACGAGGTCGTGAATACCACAAGATGGGGGCGTTCATATGGACTCTTCTCGTGAATGCGGAAAACACGACCCCATTTGAAGGCACCATAAGGTGGGTTTCCCATCTCCACCTCTTTAAAGGTAAAAATTCAAATTCAAATTCAGGATTCTTGCCTTTAAATTTGTCTCAGTGTCAAGAGATGGTCTCAGTTTAGATTTTATGCCCTGCCTAACCTTCTAGATTAAAACTAAATTGACCCATACACTACTAAACCATGGGGAAATATTGCATGAGTTTACATAGAGTGCCTCTCAGTGCTGAAGGTGACAGCTACTCTCTGTGGCATGCACCTGAACTCCTAGAAAAGAGAGAAAAAAATAGAAACGCTCGCCCACCTTCCCCTCATATCTCACACAAACACACACGCTTTCAAAAACGGCTAAAAGCTGTTTTTAGCAACTTGCCTGGCAATAACAAGTGCCATGAAGGGCTGTGAAGTGTCATTGTAGGACACGGCGTGAAGAGAAATGTGTAGCGCTAATTCCCGTAGCGGGAGTGGGCCAGTACAGCCTTCCTAATCTGATGGAGAATGTGTAATCGGTTAATAATCTCAGCGATTTCTATCATTAACGGTAAGACCGGAGGCTGCCCAGACTAATGCAAGGTAGCAGGGGGAAAGAACTGTGTAACAAAGATGGCACTGTCTGTCTGTAGGAGATATTGGCTCAAAGCAATCATGCTTACACACACACAAGCATGCACACACAGCTAAAATGTTTGTCTCACTAGTTCTGCAGGGAAAACTCTAAATTACACCTCGAGCAGCGAGCCAGCGTCGTGGCCTGCCCAGCACGCCGACAGAAGCGGAACAGAAAACAAAACAACAAGTGTTTTGGACCGACCCTCGTATTTGTAGCCGTCAAATTAACAGCCCTAAATCTGTGTTTCGAACAATGTTTTTTCGATCGCCGGCTAATTGAATTCGCAGCCTGCAGCCTTGTGACTATCATTTTCAGCTGTATCATTTCTTCCTTCTCCCGTTTCTTCTCAGGAGTCAGTTGTTCCTTGTTTTAGCTGCCATTAGAGACTTAACGACTATAGCTAACCTAGCTCTCTCCTGCTTCATGGTTATTGCATTAAAGCAGCCATTTCCAAAGACCGTTAATGGGCTTTTGTATGTTTATTTCCTTGATGTTGTTTAGAGTCATTACATTACAGAAAAGCGTCCACTAAAATAGCTAACTGTAGAGTGATTCCAAGTGACTGCGCAAGTACAGGTTGTGGATGTTGCTCAAGGACATGGTAGACACGTGGCTGGATTCATCACTTTCTCACGTCACTCCTTTCAATTTGAACATCTTTTCCTACATGTTCACTTCTATGAGAGAGTGCTAGACCATGGTTTGGTTAACCAGAATGAGCAACATAGACAGGGGCCCTCAAGTCTGACCCATATTGGACAACCACCCCTCCTATAAACACACATATCTTTTTCAAAAATAAACATAACAGTATGGTTCTCTGGTTATCAGAAAGCTAGCATACAAGGTTATACACAAGTTCAATACTTTTGGTCCAAAATAAATAAATATGCAAAATTGGAGGATTTTTTTTGTCCTTAAATCTTAATTTGCAAAAAAATGCATATTTAAATATGTTATAGGGTAGACACTTCTTTACATCTCCTGACGTTTTCATGTTGTGCCCGCTATCTGTGGAGCAACAGCGGACTACTGATTGTATGTTGGGTAGCTCAGTCTAACACATGAATCCTTAATTATTTTCCATTTCACCTCAAATATTACTTCTTTCTCATTGTGTTCGTGTTTATCATCACATGGCTGGAAAACAGAAAATTGAAATTAAATTTCCTCCGGGTTCTGCCAAATCAAATATGTGGATCACCAGATCTCCATATCGGATTGGTCAAGGCCCGGGTTACCAACTAGATGGAAACAGATGATCCGCTGTGGCGCCCCCTAACGGGAGCAGCCAAAAGAAGAATATAAGGAAGCCCAAGTCAGCAAAAATCTGTAATGAAAAGTCGTGAAGGTGCGAAGATCTCAACTTTTTATTTTGAAGCCTCCGGTCAAGAGCTGATGATGCTTCGCTCACCTCATTTGGACTTAGACGGTATGTTCTGCAGATATGGCTCCACTGATGTGAGCACATCGCCTAAATCAACCAAGACTTGATCAAGATGTCTTGGGAAAGTAAATGATGTGGAAGGTCCCTTTTGGTTTCTACCTGATGCTGTTTCAGATCAACAGACACCTCCATACCAAACCATCAGTCTCTGGCATCCTGAACTGTGACATACCTTTTGATTTCTTCTTCAACTTAAACTGTGATTAGTTTTTCTCTTATTTGAGTTGTTGCATAGAAGAACTGCTGTGCTGTGACCTTTGTTCTGGAAACATGTTGAAAGTAATGAAGAGTCCTAGTGCCTGATAAAGTTGTTGCCTGACTGAAGCTGACACGCAGCTTCAGAAATTAGTTTAATTGACTAATTGAAATAACTGGCAGATTAATTGATAATTGTTGAAAATAATTGTTGTTATTGTTGTTACTGTTGTTGCAGCTCTCGTGACATGTTAGGCAAGTTGTACTGTACAAGAGAAAGCTCTGAGAATCAATCACACAGACTAGCATGGAAGTATAAGTGAATCCAACATCAGAGGACTTGATCAGTCACTTGGAAACACCTACAAGGACTTTTAAAGGACTCTTCATGCAGTCTCTAGGCAACAGTGTCAGTCAATGTCTTGAATTATTAGTTTTACGTTATTTTGACAGTGGTGATTTGTTTGAAAGTGAAATAGTTCAGTGCTTTGGTTGAGGGGTTAACATATTTGGACCTAATGATGTATGGGGGCGGGTTCAGTCGGGCCCCTCAGAGAGTTTATTCTTGGATGCCCAGATCCCGTTTTCAGCACTAGAGAAAAAAAAAAAAAAAGTGTCACTGGTCCACTGAGCAGGTTCCTGCACTGCTCTGACATCTGGTGCCCTGTCTGTGCCAGGATGCCCCCGCCGCACTCAGGAGTGTGTTTTCTGGCGCTGCACCTGAATCCTCTGTTCATTACACACACCCACACACACACACATACACACACACACAAACTATTGCATATATAGACACGCTTACACACACATGCACAAACTGTGGCAAAATGCATGCACTCTGTAACTGAAACGAGCACACGTACAAACACTATTTGCCACTACAAGCATTTGAACATATGCATGCACACACACCTCAGATCACACGTAAAGCTGGTGTGTGTGTGTGCGTGTACGCATGCAACACACACACACACACACACACATACACAGACCTAGCTCTCACACCAGTGCAAGAGCATATGTCACCCCCAACTCCTCTGAGAATCAGTGTAATTAATCAGACCCTGAGATGCAGGCTGCATTCAACAAACGTGCTTACACACACACACACATACACACAAACACACATGTTTACACAGCGCAGGAGGCAGAACACAGCAGAGAAATCATTGTCAGGTAAAATTGTAGTGTTTAGAAGTGCTGTTCATTGCAGTGTCACTGTGTTTATCCCGTTTTGTTGTGTAAAACAAATCTCCAAATCTTGACGCACTTTAGTGCTTTTACATCTTACGTCACAGCTTCTGAAGAATCAACCCTTCATCCTGTCTTCCTCTCTGTTTTTGTTATTCTGACCCTGCATTAATCAACCAAACAATCCCACCCTCTCAGCGACGTGACTAGAGCCAGGCACTTCTCGGACACTTGAAAACTTTTTTTTTTTTTTCTTTTCTCACTAATCGCACTCTGAATGAATACGTAGCCAGGCAATTCAGTCTTAATTAGAGAGACTCTTATCCCAAGTACTGAAACATTAAGATGACACTCTCTTCATTCAGGATTACTTTAATTGGCACAATTATTGTAATTTGGTTGCAATTATGTGCCGGGATAAAAGTGCTGTTCCAAAGCTCATGCGGGTGATTCCCTTTATGTGGAATCCTTTAATAAGCTCTTAAATATCTGGCCGCCAAAAAAAAAAAAGAAATCCTATTCTTTTCTTATGATGAATACTTTTGAACTTCTCCTGCCCTCAAATGAAAAGTCTTTATTCTTTGCTTATTGTTCGTGTGAATTCCCGTCGTATACGTGACACTTTCTGTCATCTAGATGCACAGCAGATGCTAAAAAAAACATTTTTCTCTGTGTCCTCTTCTAAGGGAGCCCATTGTCGCTGTGCTAAATCCCTCCAGGAGGTGTTTCAGTGAAAGACGGAGAGTAAAACTGGTAATGCCATCGCTCATTGCGCTGCTATTTGCCAAGAGGCCCTGAAAACGTGTGTGAATTTGAAAAGGCTGGTGTGAAAACCACCTATGTCTCAATAGAGTTCTGGCTCCATCACTGATAGGACACTGGCATTGATTCTACACACCGGTGTGCAGACAGACCCCCTGACTGACAAGTAGATAGATAAAGAGCGAGACAAAAAAAAAGAAAAGTATGGTAGGTGTGAGATAAAGATGGAAAACGGAGAGGGTTGGTATTAGATAAGAGAGGGCATTAAGAGAGAGTGAGAAGAAAAGAGTCTCAGGAGGTAAAACGAGGTAAAAGAATTGGTGAATACTGTGGAGGATCAGACCAGCGGGATTACTGCTAGACCAGTTTGCCATTGGTGTGTTTGTGTCTCGGGTGTATTCGAAGCCTCAGGTGACGCTGCTGCTCCATGTGAGATAGTCCAGGTGGTGGACACACACATGCACATGTCCCCTGGGTCCCACATTGGCTGTTATACAGTGAAGCTGGTCCTCCGCTGATTCTGTGTGTGTGTGTGTGTCGGTCCGGCTACCATTGTCGTTCCTCCATCCCTCAGGTGTTTGGCGGTGGTGACTCAGACATGAATCAGCCAGCTCCACCACCACTCAACCCCCGCTGAGCTGCTGGAAATATAAAAACGGCCTGTATGTGCAGGTGACACAGGAGGAGGGGTATGCTTGTGTGTGTGTGTGTGTGTGTGTATGTGTGTGCGCAAGGTGAGTTTTTGATTGTGTATTTGTGCGCAGAGTCTACCACGTGAGCACGGAAAGAACGTCATGCAGCATTCTTTGTTAGCAAATCCTCAAAGCCCTTTTCATTTCTGCCTGTAAGCCGAGGTTGAAGGATTAGTCTAATTGGTCTGAAACAAGAGAACTGCTCTGTTCCCCTTTTTTGTGCAAAGCATAAAGAATCATTTCAAATGCAATAAAAGCCTCCGCTACACCTCTGACTGGCCTCCGCTCTTTAGTCACAGAGTCGTCCGTCGGCGACGACAAGTATGGATTAACATTTAAATGTGACACCGAGATGGAAGGAGAGGAGCGCGCAGGGCGGAGAAGCAGGCATCTGTCTGATACTCTGGTATTTCTGTGGTGTCGAGCATTATCGCTGATCTCTCTCTCTCCCTCCCGCTCTGCTGTCTCTTTGTGCCGGAACTGCTGGAAGGTGGGGGGCTGATTATAAATAGCAGCGCAGGGTTGCAAGAGGGTCAGCGCTGACCTTTAAGTGGACAACGAGATTTGCCACTCAGCCGCCGCAGGAGCCACGGGCACACTTGATGGTTACGCACACACACATTCAATGCTTAAATGACGTTAACATCCTGGCCCTTCAGAAGTCAATGGAGGTCAGGCCCTTTTAGGGTGTGGAGAAACCACACTGAAATGGCAAAACGAGCAAGACCAAAGACGGCGAATTAGAGATTGAGCCTATTCAGCCTATATTGGGAGGGATCACGAGTGTCCTTTTCTTCCGAATCTTTGCTTTTAAAGCAGCTTTTAATGTGGCATGTGATCATGCTACCAACCGCTGTATAGCTCAAGGATTTAGTTATCAGATCTGCCTGCTGAGGTCTTTCGAGCAATGTGCTTCAGAAAGTTCTTGATAATCAGGAGAGGCTTTTCCTCGCCACCACAAACTCAGACACAAATTGGAGTAGAGGAGCTTTTGTAATAATCAGTTTTACTACACAACGCACTCTCTGTCTAGCTCTTTCTACTCACTGACACTCCCCTATCCCTCTCACATCTTATTTCTGATGCACACGTCCCACTCTGTGAAGTTAATCAGAGGATTAAAAGTTCAGCCTGAGAATCCCAGGCTTTATTTGTCACATTCATCACTCACTGTATGGATTTTAGCTCCGTAACAGACTTATTCCAGATGTATTTGGATCCTATCTGCTGCAGAAGAGCACATTTGCCTTCACTTTTGCAGTCCACCCCACTTAACTCTGCATCACACGGCCTATCAACTGACCATTACGGCTATCAAACAACCACATGCGCTGATATGAACTCCGTGGTGCAATTAGTGTCACAATGGACGAACTTTGCCATGGCCCTTAAGATGCTCCAAACTCTCTTCTGGCGCATAAATCACCAAGTTGAGGTTTAGTTTTTTACTATTTGTCAAGAATGAGGCCTGAGTGGAGGGTTCAGTTAAGGTTTTTGGGGTCTGGAACAAGGAGGCTCCGTTTCGGCGCTACACATGAGTTTAATCAACATTTCAGGGAACCACTGAGTCCTGAGCGCGTCTCAAAGGAGAGGCCGCTCGCTCTGAAAAGCAGCACGGTTTTTATCAGCCCGTGTGTGTTTCCCATTAGCCTGCTTGTCTCTGTGGTTTGCTTTGGGATGCACAGGTCCAGCTTAGTACAAGAGAGTTTCAATTATTGGACTAAACTTTGCCACGAATGTACATGGAAAGCAGACGCTGCCACAAGTTGTCAGTTGGCACGGCCGAGACAGGGAAGCGAGAAAGAAAGTTAGAGGCTGAGAGGTAAGCAGAGACAGAGCGTCCACGCTACTCAAAGCATTTGATTCAAATCAAGGAAATACGTCTGGATTTTGAGGAGACAAAGAACATGGCGTCATCTAAAGTGAAAACATATTTTTGCTCCCAACCCCCACCCCTCCGCCTTTGGGGTGGTGGAGGCTTTGGCAGCTTCCACGTAACAATAACCTCTCTCAGCATTGATGCTGCGAGTCCACGCGCCAGCTCGCTGGTCCGCCTGTCCACTGTTTTCCCAGAGAGGCCCTCGCCGGGTTCATCCACACGCTTGGCAGACACCGTGCCAGCGACTCTGACCAGGAGAAGAATGTGCCGGACCCGGGCCTGGTTAACTTCTTCACCCACACTCTGTTGTACTGGTCGCACAGTGTCTGACATTGAAACTCTCGAGCTTCTCAAACACAATGTGCACAGGCGTTTGTCTGTTCTGCAGGCATCTCTCTCTGTCTTTGGGCCCCTTTATGGAAATGTTTGGCAGCAAGACCACCTCTTTGTGGCGTGTGTGTGCGCGCATGTCGTCCGTAAGCACAGAGGGCAGCTGTAAAGCAAAGTCAAGTGGCACATTCATACTTTCAGCGCCCAAATAGCGGACGGAAGGGATAGAGAGATGAATTCTGCTCATTCCCGTCAGCTGCAGCGTGTGGGAGGTTGAGAGGAGAAGAAAGGCTACGCTCCAGTCAGCTTTGGGACCTATTAGCATTTGGATAAGCTCAGAAAGCTCCCAGTGGCCACGCCACACAGAGAGCGGTTGGGCCTAAGCGCCTGTACTGCTGCAGCTATAAGCTGGGTCCCGTCAATGGACCCATTGTGCAGGAACGGCTGCCGGGCTGCCCGACGGCCTTTATCTCACTCGTCCTTGGTCTGCTTGAAAGTAGCACGCCGGTTTCCTTGGCGCCCCAACCCGAGCATCCATCTTGTCATTTGGCAACTGATTGCTGATAAGAATGGCTTTGTTCATTTCGCCTGTATCGTCTGTTCACTGTGAGAATGACTAAGTCTGAAGTGATTTGTGTCAATTGCTTAATGCCAAGGCCAACAGCTCCTCATTAGTTAACTGCAAATGATGTCATTTGAAGTGGTTAAACCTCATGTTGTCATTTAATGGGTACTGTTTGTTCTGTCACACCACGCAGTCAAGCATGTTGGCCAGAATGTCTCTGATGGATTGTCATCTGTTAGTTCATCTGTATTCCAGTAATTCTGTTTCTTCATTTCTTTTTGCTTTTCTATAATTCTTCTTTTCAACCTCCTTTGGTGGTTGATGGTTGATGGTTGGTGCCCTCTGATCTTCACCAATGACTTACACTGGGCATGCACAGGCTGGTGTAAACAGGAACTAGCGTGGTTGGTTGTTCAGTTGCAGAAAATACTACGAAAGCAGAACAGCAATGGCGAAAAGTAAGACCAAAGATAAAGAGATCTGAAATGCAGAATTTAACTGCACAACAGCTGCTAGCATAGACAACAGGGTCCGCAACGCTTGTCACTTGTTATCCATGTTGGAATTACCCACTAGTGCTTGTTTGTTTTCTTCTGGAAATGGTTCATGTGATAGGGACGTGACGAATCAGGGAAGGACACGTCATGACTGATAAGGCTGATGAGACTGATCGTAATTTTTAAAGTTTCTGCCTGTCCAGAAAACGGCAGAATAGTGTGGACGCAAAAGTTTTCAAAACGGAAATTAGTGTGGATGTAGCCTTACAGTGTGAACTCTGGCCAGCCGCTCCTGCAGTCAGCTGGGAACGTCAGGAATGGACCTCTTACTCTCTCGCTCTCCCCTTTTTTCCTCTCCATCTGTCTGGGTGTGTAACTCAGTGATGGATGTCCTTGATTTGTTCTTCTCACCAGCTCCCGGTTGTCTTTGGAAGATGCAGCTGTTTGTGCTACTGCATGTTGTACGACAGCAGGTCCAGAGCAAACACGCAGGTCAGCGAAATGTGGGCTATTGTCGGTAGTTTCTTGGATGCCTTTTGTTGTTGGGCGATTGTCTCTGTTCTCCAAAGGCAACTGACTGTGATAATAAAGCAAGATGGATGAGTTCTTGAACTATTTAGGCCATAATAAATGTACGAAGTAGCCAAAAGTGTCTGATATCACTACAACTAGATAAGCCTGAGTTTCATTAGTATTGTCCGTTCTCAGTTTTGGCACGGTACGACCAAACTGTGTGCACATACACTGTTGAGTTATGTTAGATTGTCCTATAAAAAAAGACTCAAGATTCCTTAGAAAGTCTTTGGAGGGTGTTCTCTATATAGCGAAAGGAAGTGCCCTGTGTGTGTTTGTCTGTGTGTGTGTGTGTCTGTGTCTGTGTGTGTGTTTGCGTGTGAGTCACTGGCTCCTGTTGGTCTGTGTCTGCAGACCCACAAATAAACAGCAGTAAGCCAGCTGGAAATGGGGAAAAGCACAGGCTTCTCTCAGTCTGTATACGGGTTAATACAGTTCATGGGAAAAGGAACCAAACACCCACACATACTGTACATGTGTTTGCACATGCACACACACAAACACACACACTCCACCCTTCATCTGTGTGCCTTTGAATCTCCCCATCCTCACTGCCCAGGTGTATACGCTGGACATTACACAGTTGTTTTTTGTCGATTGTTGTTGTTTGAATCAGCACCGGTGCCGCTCACTGCTGCTGTTTATGTGTTTGTGCGCATGCAGGTAACATCTGTGCCTTCAGAGTCCCACTCATCCTCCCCAGCAGAGGTCACATGAGCAGGGGTTCATCATCTGTGTGCCAACATGGAGCTTCCTTGACCTTTTGGGTCTTGTTAAAGGTTCTAATGGAAGAAAGACTGAGAGGGCTTTGTCCACTGGAGCCCAGCTGTGCCTCTGTGTCCGCCCTGCCCACAGCCTATTCTCTCTTCTTTCAGTCTGTGTGTGTGTGTGTGTGTGTGTGTGTGTGTGTGTGTGTGTGTGTGTGTGTGCGTGTGCGTGTGCGTGTGCGTGTGCGTGTGCGTGTGCGTGTGCGTGTGCTGGCCGTTGGGTGGGGACAGTGGGGTTGGGGTGACCCACCTGGGCTGGTCTGCTGAGGAGTGACTCTCTGCAGGAGGATCAAATAGGGTTGGGGAGAGGTGTATGAATGGAGCACAGATGCAAAAATATAGATTTAGTGTCAATAATTTAGATTGCGATTCTTCGCCACCTAAAAATGTACAGGTAGTTTGGGGGGGTTTGGCACATGGGCAAAATGAGGCACTCTAATATTACACATTTGACTCAGATAGGACCCGTTCACATCGTGTGTGGAAATCAGCGGCTGCTCTTCCATCTTCAGTTTGGCTGACCTTTCAACTGGATGTTGGGACATCCTTTGTAGGGATATCACAATACCATACATGTATTAGTCAATAACCAATACCAGTAAAATCATGATTCTTGTTACCCAATTTGATACCACGGTATTAAACAAAAACAGAACAATGAACACTTTTAGGAAGTTAAACGGATCATAATTCTTAACGCATCATAATGAAACTTGGAACCTCCATTAATGTTAGCTGTTAGCTCCGCAGGACTGTGCTGCCCACCGGCTGCTAACAGCTAACGTTAACTAGCTTTCCTCCCGACGATTACAACACGGATTTGTAGTTCACAATGAAGCATTATCAGGGAAAAAAGACTGTGTAACATGGACTTGTTAATAGTGTGTTTACTGCGTCCTTTAGGATTTTAGATGCCATTATTAAGGGTGAAGCAGTCCTGTGGAGCTAATTGGTTAATTCTGGTCCCATCACCTGTGGTGCGCGTGCTGCATTCAAAAAGCACGCTGGTTTTGAGTGTGCTTGTCATGCGTCCCCATTTAAGATAATGAATTTGTGCTTACAAAAGACACGACATGTGAACTCCCCTTTTTTTTTTATACTTCTTAGCATATCAAAATGCCTCTCTAGAACACTCCCATCCCTGTATTTCTTGCCAGACTTGTACATTTGGTCAGAGACATCCTGTAACCACAAGGTCACAGGTTCGAGTCCTGCAACAGCAGATGTGTCCATCACCAGCCATCTGTCCTGTCAGAATGTCCTTGAACAGAGGACTGGACCCCTACCTGCTCACTCACTGTAAGCAGTCTGGATAGGAGTATCAGCTAAAAGCCTAAAATGAAATAACTCATAACTGAGTGCAGGTTCTGCAGTCTTGTTTTGTCCACCGTCACTGAGGTATGACAGCCTCAGTGGACTGGGCAGACGGGGAATATTTCAGCCAGTTTGTTAACTGGATTTGTTCATCTGATTGTTTGGATTATTAGCTAACAGTGTGCTGTTGAACCCTCGCCAGATGCTGACCTCACACTGACTTCGCTAGCATGCTGCAGCGATGGTACTAATCATCCAATCAAGCCACAGAAAGGCCAGCCTGTGCTCGCTCTCAAAAACAGATCAGGCCCAGGGAAAAACCCAGCTCATCGGGCCGTGTTCTCAGCAGAGCATACCAGCACACAGACTGGGCGATGTACGGGAAGGAGGGTTGAACTGGATGGAAGGGAAGGTTAAGTAGGATGCGGGGAGAGAAAATGATGAAGGGTTCAGATGAGAAATGGAGGCAGAGATGAGAAAAATGTCTGCTCCCTGCTGGAGTTTCCCCATTCATCTGATAAGAGCGGCACATTCTGGTGATGAATGGCCGGCGTCGCAAGTCACTCCGAGTTTCATATTTTCATGTCTGAATGATGGGATTAACCAGATGTAACGATTGCTCTGGGTTGTTGGTGTTTGCTTTTCTCCATGTTACGCTGTCCTTGATTAAACTGATATCTTTTTTAACCTTGTGCAGCTGAAATTGGATTTCCCACCTTGCTGTTGCCTCTTTCAAACCGCTGGATTAAGCTTTGTTTATATTATATGGTGCCAGGGTTTATGCAGAATTTAAAATCATTTAAAACTGTGTCTATAAATTGTTTTAATCTGACATTCTTGTTATAATACTGTTGTGTTTTTTTCTGAAGTATAGACAGGAAAAGCTGTATCACACAGTAATGGAACAATCTCCAAACATGGTGTTTACTTAGGGTCTGCGATAACAAACATCATGTTAACCGTAGCAGCGCATCGTGACGCGCTTCCGTCTGCTGCTTGCTAAATTACCCTGATTGTCATCTTCTCAGGTTTCCTCCTCTGCTGAGAAAAGATAACATCCCTCACTCTATCTGTCCTCAAACATCCCCCCTTTCACTATCTTGCCTTCTCTAAATCCAGTTATCTCTCTGCTCTCATGATGATGATGACCGTTGCATATCTCTTCAATCTTAACAGTACTGCTTGTTATTTCCTCTTTTCTTTTTTCGTCAGAGTGTGGCAGTCAGAATTTAGTGTAAACTGACATGTTGACATATTTGTGTCACGTGCCAATTAGACTGCATAACTTATTGTCTTGTCCTTTTATAAGCATTTGGTTATTCAAAGTCAAGAGTTGTAGAATTTAGTTGTATAGTAACTTGTTTTTGTTCATTATCTCCAATTTGTACTGAATTTGAAGTTCCTATAACCAAATAGTCATGTTCTTCAAATCAGCAAGATTAATATTTGTGAATAATTTTTCTTTTTTCCTCTGAAGAATCTCCAAAAACATCCCCACCACAAAGGACGTGGAACCGCTGCTGGAGATCGATGGAGACATCCGCAGCTTCGAGGTCTTCCTGTCGTCCAGGACGCCCGTCCTCGCTGCCAGAGACGTGGAGATGTTCCTGCCCTGCACCGTCAACCTGGACCCCAAACTCAGGGAGATCATAGCAGGTTCATACACACTCAGTGTTTGTACAGATGTGTGAAAAAATGTAAAGAAAAAACAGTATAAAATTTCTTAGCAAGGTGTTGGGCCACCATTAGCCGCCAGAGCAGCTTCAGGGCACCTTGGCATTGATTTCACAAGTCTCTGCTGCAGGGATTAACATTTTTCCAAAAGATATTCCCTTATTTGGTGTTTTGAAGATGATGCTAGAGATTACTGTCTAATATGGAGTCAAAGGAGTGGCATAATGAAGAATACATCTGTAAAAGAATAAGAAAATAAATGTGGAAATATTAAGAGGAATAAAAAATATAATATATAAATAAATAAATAAATTTAGAAATATAATGATAAATAAAAGAATAAATACATATGGAAATATAATGAGGAATAAATAATATAATAAATAAATGTGGAACTATAATGAGGAATACATAATAGAATATATAGATAAAAAAATAAATAAATGTGGAAATATATAAAGAGAAAAACTCAAAACTGAGGCATGCCATTCTTCTAAAAAAACAAAAGTTTTACACTTCATAAAATCTGATGGGTTTATTTAGAAATTGTTATGGTTCCACTTACTAAAAATCTTAACATGCGGTGAAAACAGATAGATATTAACTGGTATTTCAACATACAAACATACAAAATACATTTGAGTAAAGAACAAACTATTTTCTCCAAGTTTTTTCGGGTTAGTGCAAGATCACATTGTTCTCACGCTCTAAAATTGTCATCATGACAAGGAGTTTGGGCACATATGCGTGTTTGTTTGTTTGTTTGTGTGTGCGAGAGAGAAAGCGGCTAATTGTACGGTTTTGTCTAAAGTACATAAAAGGGTTGAGTATACAATAGCACGGAGAAACAGAGAACCGTCCTCTATGTGATGTGTTGAATTCGGTGCCAGCTCATTTGGCAGTGACATTACTCATAACATTGCAGCAGGGTCTGCTCTAAAATCACCCACTGCAGGGGCTCTCAGAAAGCCACAGCTTGCTTCTCATTTCCAAACAATCAAATGTCGAGCAGGTTTTCCACTACTCACTACACGCCTGTCCGTCCTGGGAGAGGGATCCCGTCTCGGTTACTCTTCCTGAGGTTTCTTCCATTGTTTTCTTCCTGTTAAAGGGGCTCTATGTAAGAATCACAAAATTGCTTATTAACAGTGACACCTGTGGCCGTTAAGTCTACAACAGTCAGCGTCCTGTTGCACGCGAGCATCGGTCAAAACAGTGAAGCGACACACAAGACTGAAGACTGACAGGCATCTTGTTGATTAACGTTAGCAACATTAGCCAGCTAAAACCCTCCATGAATCAAAGGCCCGTGGAGTTTATGTTGGAGTCTGAGTTGTGGTGGGGGCTGGTTGTTTGTTGCCATTAGTTGACTCCATTTCGAACCGAACGTTAGCTATCCTTAGCACATTGTTAGCCCTGTAGCAGAGCTGAAAATAAAGGCACTAGCGAGCGCGTATGACATCAAATCTATTGGATTTTCCCATAAAAGCTGACCCGTATTCCTCACGTTAAAAGCAATCTACTGGAAGGTCTCATCTTTTAGGTTAGGTTACAAAGTGTTCACACATTGACAATAAAAAAACTAATTAAAAACATTCATATGTGTAAAAACTTACATACAGTCCCTTTTTAAGGGGTTTTTGTTTTGGGGAGTTTTTCCTTTTCTGAAGCGAAAGTGAGAAAGGACAGAGGGTGTTATATGCTGTACAGATTGTAAAGCCCCGTGAGGCAAATTTGTGATTATTGGGCTATATAAATAAAATAGACTTGACCTGACACTGTGGAATCAGGACATTATTTTCACTCGCTGCCACCAATCTGCCTCCTGCCTGCACCAAATTTCACAGTTCACAGTTATAGTGACGTAATAGTGCATCAGAATTAAACTGTAAGCCAGAGCGGGCACTGTACTTTTGCTACCGTGCGTCAGCGTCCATTCAGCCCATACAGGAGTGTCAATGACGCCTAGTGTGAAGCTGCTGCATCATAGTGTTATGAGACCACAGACACACACACACAAAGTCTGTTCCATTCAGCTGAAATTGAGTCATGGAGAGGACGCAGCTGACCGAGCTCTACAACCAGACGTCCAGTCTGCGAGCGCCGGACTCTTGTCCTAAAAGTGTGTGTAGGTATTTATATGTATCCATCCACGTGTGTGCTCAAAAGAGTGTGGGTATTTTCACCTCCACACGTGTACCCGGGGAGCGGAAGGTGACCAATGCTCCTCCACTCCCTCCGCGGCCCAGTCGGTTCTCTTGGTGCCCGGTGTCCTGTGGCCAGCCAGTGGGCAGTGCTGTCAGTGATACCCGCCCATGAGCCTGACTCACATCATAAGGCCCCCATTGTGTTCGCAGGCTGGATTGGGTCTCACTCAGCGTGTCATTCAGCAGCCACTTGTATAACCAGGAGACATTCTGGTGCCTGCTTCTGTTTCTGGTTCGTACTTTCTTGCCAGCCACACAGAGCCACTCTGTTCTGTCTGCGGGCTGATTTAACATTAATTTGGGAGGTTTTCACCAAAGCTCCCTCCTCAGCGTCTACTCGACTCCTCTCGAAGTCAAATTGATTTATGTGAAAACAAAGTGCTTGTGCGATAGTGTCTGTGAGTTCACATGGCCTGCTCTGTTTGTTTACATGGGGAGCATTTATTTGTCAGGGCCTCCGTGTGTGCCATAGTCGTCACGTGGCTGGCGTATCATTTGGAAATATCAGCTCGCCTGCTGGTTCGTGAACAAACGCAGTAATAGAAATCACAGTGAGAATGGAGTTCACAGTTGTAATCGTAACATCTGCGCTCGTTTTCCTCTCCAGCATTTTCGTTGTTTGATCGTCTTTGGACGAGGAGAACATGTTCAGGAACAACGTTCTTGTTGTATTCCCTTAAGTGATTCAGGAATCAAGGAATTTTGCTGACTATTTGATATGTTTTTTTTTTTTTTCTCTGTGGATTCACAACTGGCTAAACTCTCTTGAGATGATGAAATAAAGCTAAATTATTGATGCGTGGGTGGATCTGAAGGGTCTTTATAGTCATAGCCAAGACATGATCGTCAGCATCGCAGATAAACACTTCCTCCTCTTGTTCTTTTTTCTTCCCTCCGGCTCTGTCCTCTCTTAGATGTGCGAGCGGCCAGGGAGCAGATGAACATGGGAGGAGTGACCTATCCCACGCTGCCCATGCAAGAAGCAGTGCCCCGTCCACAGTCAGGTTATGGCCAGCACACGAGCGCCTGCTCACCCGCGGGCTCCTTCGCCGAATCCTTGCCTCCTCAGCCTCACAGCGCCTACTTCAGTGGGATGACTGGCCCTCAGCACCCCTTCTACAACCGGGTGAGACAGGAAAGGGACTCATGTGGATAATCAGAGTCCATCTAGTGGTATTAATGGAGACAAATTAGAAAATGATCTTCTTGATAATCTAAAAATAAACAAAGAGAATAAAATTGGAATCGCTGGCCATCATCTACCAGTGATCACTGTTTAGCTGCTCAGTCCTCTGCATGTTATCATAATGTAGCATTGCATTGACCCACTTGGCAGTTACACCTGAATACATTTTGCAATAAACAGGTCTTTGAATGTGACCATGTGTTTTTTAAATAACCTGCACCTCACTTTACTGAGAAAGGATGAGCAAGTTAGCAAGAGCATCTTTTCCCTGCAGCATTTTTGTTTTTGTGTGCCTGACCTCCCTCATTATGATTTTCATTTTATTTTTTTTACCTCCTCTCCTCCCCACATTCCCTCCTCTCCCCCTAATAGCCTTATTTCCCCCATCATGTGTATCACCTGCCACGGCCTTACACCCACCATGTCCCCTCATCCTCGCGCCCCTCCATTAAACCACATGGTCAACCTAAGGACAACTCCAATGGACTTGTAAGTAAAGACGTAGATCTATCTGACGTGGGCCTCTTTCGCGCACTAGATGATTACAGCCGCAGATATACTAGTTGTAGTAGTATTTTTATTATGCAACGACATTGTTTTTGTGATTGAAGTGAAGTTTAAATCGTTGGCCATGCTCTCATGGCTCTCTGTCTCCTGTTTATTTACTCAATGTTTCCTAACAGTACCAGTTAAGAGAGATCTTATTCTATTTGTATTATTAATTATATAACTATGATTACACTTGCAAAGACTCCAGCGCAGGATGTAACGCTATTATGTCACTCAATAATATTAGAGCTGCAACATTTTAGCGATTAGTTGTCAACTATTAAATTAATCGGCAACTATTTTGATAAGCGATTAATCAGTCTGAGTATTTTTTTAAGGAAAAAAAAAGTAAAAATTCCCTTATTCCAGCTTCTCAAATGGGAATTTTTTCTGGTTTCTTTACTCCTCTATGACAGTAAACTGAATATCTTTGAGTTGTGGGCAGAACAAGACATTCAAGGATGTCATCTTGGGTTTTGGGAAACACTCATCAACATGTTTCACCAACAGCTAATCGATTAATCATCGACAGATTAATCGACAATGAAAATAATTGTTAGTTGCAGCCTTAAATAATATGAATATATTATGTTTCATATGCTATCAGGTCCATTGTGTCGACCTACAGCATGACTTTCTGACTTCTTGTTTAACACTTCCTCAAGTACCTCTTTCCTCCTTCCTCTTTTCTCCCTTTCTTCAGTGTGATGTTTTACCTTTACATTTTTACTCCTGATGATTTTAATATCACCCTGTTTTCCCTGCCCCTGTGCCCAACCACTGCACAGCTCTTGACGCTGGTGGAATTTCTCAGTCTTTGAGCCCGGAGTAAAGCAGTGATAGGTTTTTCCATAAATTGAGTGGTAATGAACTCAACTTTCACTAGCCTTTCTCTCTATACAACAGAGATGGGGCCATGTCATTGTTTTGCAAGTCACGAGTACGTATCAAGTCTTTGCACTCAAGTCCAAAGTCAAGACAGGCAAATCCAAAATCCTAAACTTTGAGTTTTGAGTCCTAAACAAGTCATAACTCGCTTTCCACCAAATGTAATGACGTTTTAACAACAGAGTAACTAGGGCCAACTGGCGCTCAGTAACGTAACATTAGTTCTTCAAGGTTTTCTCCTGCAACTTGATTGGATGCTGTCAGATTGGTTCAAACAAAGAATTATGTGTAAGATAATCAAATGCAAGTTCCAATAATATTCACAAAAAATAAAGAGTCCAGAGTCCAACAAAAGAACACACGTTTTCGGGGATTCAGCAACAAACAACAAAAAATAGAAATTCAGTTTGTTCAGTTCAGTTATTTCCACCACGAGTATATCCTCTTCCCAAACAACTCAATAAAGGATCTCTCAAAAATGTAAATAAACCCAACATCTCCGACGCTGCTTGAGTTACCTCTGGGAACCGGGCAGTTGCTCATCTTTGTGCACATACTTTTTAATCTTTGGATTTGGGGGAAGGTATCAAGTATTTTCAAGTCAAAAGACTCAAGTCCAAGTGAAGTCATGAGTCACTGGTGTTAAAGTCCAAGTCGAGTTATCTTTTTTTATTTTGTCAAGTCAAGTCTAAAGTCATCAAGTCATGTGACTCGAGTCCACACCTCTGCTATACAATCCTTGTCTCCATTCTGTGCCCATGTTAGGGTGTTATTGCAGAGGATGCCAGAGAAGGCCTCCCCTCCTGTCCCTCTGAACCTACCATGGTAACATGTAGTCACAGTTGTGGTGCACTATGGACAATGCAAATATGCAACCAGTCCTTCATTATCTGCATGTTTACAAACCTCAATTCTTGTGTTGAATGCGTAAAATGCATGCATATATGGACTACTTATTTTGTTGCTGTGGTTTACAACACATATAGACTGTCACACTTGTTGTTTGCTGCTTCCATTAAACACTGCATCCGGTGCGACTATGACAGCAACGCTAACCATACAGAGAGCTGTATTTTATATGTAAATATAACATGCTGAATGAAGTCCGCTCTCATGTTGGCACAGCAGCCGTTCCCATTCTCTTATAAATGGACTTTAAAGTATTTGTAACCCACTTCAGGAATGCACGGAGCTGCACGGACAAGAACTGAGTCTCTACACCGAGATATTCACACATTTTAACAGAGAGCAGCCACTATTAGAACAATTTGATGATAACACTACTCAGGAGATTTCTGCTCCACAAAGCCACTTATCGTGGCGCTGCCGGCAAGCATTTAAAGGAGCTGTTTGAAAGATTTAAATATAGATTACTATGTAATGTTCCTTCCGTTCTCCGTCTGTATTTTCGTGCCTTTACATTTTTGGCTTCGATCCTCTTCCTTTTCTTTAAACCTTCATCACTGCCTTACACCCTTCTTTGTTCCTCATATCTTCCCTTTTGTTTCCTTTCCTCCTAAGTATAAATTTCCTCAGTTTCATCCCATTCTGGCTTTTCTCTGTACATTAGCCCGTCTTATCCCCTTTTCGGTTCACACTTGATCTCTTTGTGTAGTGTTTCACGTGTGTCTATTTCTGCAAATCTGCGAATGTGGATGCGTGTGCACATTTATGTGAGTCTTTGGATATGTAAGCGGGCCGAGCCCAGTGTAATTGCTTAGCAGATATAAGTGTGAGTATGGATTCCTCGGGCTGCCGGGATTATCATCAGAGCAACTGTTGGGGCTGGCAACACACACACACACACACACACACACACACACACACACACACACAGTGGCTTCCTCGCTAACACCACATGGAGACATTGTCTGTATTTTTTGGAGGATACGGTTGCCGTGGATACAGCCAAGATCAGCCTGGCGGGAAACTGCAGTGCCACATGTGATTCACACGCACGCACACACACACACACACACACACACACACACACACACACACACACACACACACACACACACACAGACACAAGCATGAATGACAAAGCATTTCATTCAGTCATTTGTGTTCTCAAATGTGTGTTAATGCATTACATAGATTATATATGAATTTCCAATATGTTGTGTCTATTGACTATAACATTTTACAACCCACATTTTACCGTATCCATGCCGACATCATTTAAAAATTTCACCCAGAAATTTAAGTGGCCTCTGACGCAGCATTTCGAACCACCACTGGGCACTAAAACCTTCACTTATTAAGAGACGTACTGTTCAAGTATTCACAGCAAGGTGAACCTTTCCAGCATATTAATCCTTTCAGTACAAAATTAATTTATCAGAACATAATGGAACAGTTAACTGAATAAAAGATGTGGTCAGGGACGGACAACATGACTCACAAATATGCAGGATTTAATAAAAGTCTGATGTCCCCACATATATAATAACAGTATTAAAGCTGCGAGCAGTGATGAACGGGCCCTCGTACAAACGGTTCATGAGTTATGAAAGGGGGCGCGGCTAACGTCTTGGGGCAGGGCTATGAGTATATATTTGCATGTAAATGTCTTCAGGACTGGACCACCATCATACCTGAGAAATTTGGGGCAGATTGGACTATGTACAGTTGAGTTATAACAACTTCCTGTTTTATGGCGAATGGCTGAAAATGGTCGCCACGCCACGGTCAGGTCGTTCAGTGAAAACTCCCCATTTGAATAACTTTTCATCCTTAAGATCTTTAGATGGTCCTGATCCAATTTCAAGTCGATCTGATGAAATCTGTAGGAGTTCGTGAAAGTACGCGGCCTATAAAACGCTAAAAATGGCCGAAAATCCCACATTAAATTAAAAATGGCTGACTTCCTGTTGAGGTTTGGGCGTACCTCCAAGAGGCTTTTTTGTGCATCTCCACATGTGACATCTGTCTGCCAAATTTCATACAAGTAGGTGAAACCGGAGCGAGGGGCTCAATTTTTCCAACTGTCTAGGGGGCGCTAGCGAGCCATTTTGCAACACCCAAACCCGAGACCTTTTAAATAACACATTTTTCACCGCGTCTGATAAGTGTGCCACATTTAACAACTTTTTCAGCATGCTAAGGTCCTCAAAAAGGCGATTAATTCGAGAGAAGAATAATAATTAAAGCTGCAAGCAGCGATGAACGGGCCCTCGCCCCCGCGGGCACGTTTGGGGAACGCGCACGTCTGGGGAACGCGCACGTCGGGGTATCCGCTGTCGTCCATTCCCGTGAAGGTCGGAAACTGCACACAGGCAGGCACCCTTATAAATCATGTCAACTTTGGGGATGATTGGACAATGTATAGTCAATTTACAACAACTTCCTGTTTCCTGTAGGGGGCGCTATGATTATCACGCATAATACCACGTACATGTCTTCAGGCCTGGACTCTTATAAAATGTGTCAAATTTGGGGAAGATCGGACAATGCATTGTCAATTTACAACAACTTCCTGTTTCCTGTAGGGGGCGCTGTGACTTTCAC
>CAKAOH010041868.1:8657-39232 GCA_916701665.1 Sebastiscus tertius | reverse complement strand
CCTTCACCAGATTTCACAATGGCGGCGGCGTCACAAACTTTCTCATTTTCCAGCTAAACCGTGCTACAAGATGATTCTGAGAACATCTGAGGAGAGAAATAGACATTAACGTAACAGAATATTGATTCATGTTTGATCAGCGCTGCCTAGTTTGACCGTTTGGTCGGAGTTCAGAGTGATTGACAGCCGGCTCTCATTGACGGCAGCTGGACAGCAGACCTCAGATCAGCTCTGACTGCTTGTTTTCCTCCGGTCTGGGAAATCTTGCAGATGCCGTTAGGAGCACCGGAGGACACAGAGGAACATGATTTATTTCAGGTTACCTGTTTCATGTACTACTGTCAGGACATAGCGACCGTTTTATAAATGGTAAATGGTAAATGGACTTGGACTTATATAGCGCTTTTCTAGTCTTCCGACCACTCAAAGCACTTTACACTACATGTCAGTATTCACCCATTCACACACACATTCACACACTGATGGCAGAGGCTGCTAAGGTGCCAACCTTACCCATCAGGATCTAATCTAAATACTCATTCATACACCGATGGCTATGCCTTCGGGAGCAATTTGGAGTTAAGTGTCTTGCTCAAGGACACATCGACATGTGACCTGGAGCAGCCGGGGATCGAACCACCAACCTACCGATTGGTGGACAACCTGCTCTACCCTCTGAGCCACAGCAAAAATAAACCTTTTTTAATCATATTTTCTCCGTTGTCGCCTCCTGCTGCTTTAATTGACTGTGTTGTCTCTTGACAGAGTCTCATACTGACTGTGTTGGATGTAAAGAGCAGAAGATGTTATGTTGTTTACTTCTGTTTCATCGTTCCATCGTCCTCTCTGGCCTTCGCTTTGTTCCAGTCCTCACATAACGACTTGTTGGAAATACAGTGGAGCGACTCGGAAACTCAGGGCGCTGAGTTGTCGTTCGAGTTCAAGTCCGTTGATGAGTTTTTCATCTGAGAGCAGAGAGATGGATGAAGACGTTAAACACAAACACGCTGAGACTGTGAGTCCAGCTCACAGGCCTCCGTGTGTCTATAAAAGGCTTTTTATTCAGGAAGAGACAAACTTTATAACAACTGTTAAACTGCTCCATCATTTTCCATTTCAAACCATTTGCTATAATGGGAGCTTCCCTGCAGCAGACCAGTGATCCCACTGTGATGATGTGATGTGTTGAATAGCTTGAAGTGCCCTTGAGCAAAACCATCTCCATGATTTAGAACAGACAGCAGAAGACAGGGAAGGTAAAAACACAGATGATATGATCTGCGAGTATTGCAAGTGTGTTGTGTTAGTGTGTCATATATTCATAATTGATATTTGTAATGTCTATAACGTTGTCTAAAATCTGGAGGAGGTTAAGTCTGAGCAAATAACCCTGATGACGTCATAGTGATGTCATCGGGGTCATCTGGGATTGGAGGCTACAAATGTTCAATCAGGCCACAAACCAAAAGTGTAACTCCAGCACTTTTATACATTTTTGTTGCATTTCACGGTCTGGGTTTAGTTTTACAAGAAGTGGCGCATTAAAGTTAAACGTTTGCTGTTGGTTGAATGTTTAAAAGGACTATTTGTAACTTTCAGAAAAGCTTGTTAACAGCAACACCTGTGGCTGTTAAGTCAACGAAAGTCAGCGTCGGGTTCGCGCTTGCTCGCTCTAAATAGACATGAGCGAGCATCCCTCAAAACAGTGAGGCAACAAACGTCAGCTAAAAGCAGAATATCACTCTATATTTCAGCTGCTTGGCAGTAATGTTAGCTGACCAGACCAAGGTCTCTCCATCAATCAATGCTGGCTTTTCCTGCTCACGTTACCAAATCCGATCGGGTGCCGCTGATAACGTTTCTCTCTGCGGAGCCCCGTCACTTCACGAGACACGGGAAACCTCTGCTGGTCTGGAGGAGCTGCAGCAGTTATTTCTGCACAAACGTCCACTGAACATTCACTAGATATTCTCAGAGCTAAACTAACTCTTCTGCAGTGTGGAGTGAGCGCGCGTTCACGTCTAGAGGTGGAGTGAGTACGCGAGAACGCGCGCTGTCTGAGTGAAGGCGAGCAGGCAGAGGAGACGAGACAGCGGCCATACGCGAGCGCGCATGTGTCCCGACCCGGTACATTTATACGCTTAAAAAGTTACAAACAGTCCCTTTAATTTGGAAAGAAAAACGTAGAAATTGACACTAGGGGTGTCGCGGTATACCGGTTTTGCAGTAATCGCGGTATTAAAAACATGAAAATGATATATATATACAACTAGTTTTGTCTTTGTGCGACCAGCCATTGTGTACAAGCAGATGCCATTTATTCTATTCCTTCATGGTGGAACAATCCTCTTCATTTCATGGCACCGGCTCCCGACTAAATTGGATCCATCCCATTACGACCCCATTCGAATCTCCTTCAACTGCTTTTATTATTCACTGTAATCACCAGCGTCTCACGCATCATTACCAGAAACGAGCTGGACGTTTCCAAACGGCCGGCGTACGGCTCTGGCCATTACTGTCCATCAAATAAAGATCAGTGCACCGCAGCCACCTCGCTCGTATCCACGTCCTTTTATTTTCCACTGCAGCTCCAACCACCGTGACCACTTCAATGTTCCCCCCGAAAAAACCCCGTTTCATCTCGTCTCGGAGCGGCTCCATCACGCTTCATCATTATCTGGAAACCACATTATTTTCATTATATGTGAAAATTACTTCAAGTTACCTCAACAGTGATTAAACGGAAAGACCCAAATACTGCAAAGTGTTTCACAAATCAAAGAACTGACTGACCCATGAAGATGTACCAGAGGAGGCTGGTTTCACTATTATAACCTACGGAAAGAGAGAAGAATATAATGTAGGGTTGCATGTAGGTCGGCAAAGCAAAGATTGATTATCAGATTTATGATCTTTGTGGCTGAACTCATATTAGACACTCAAAATGACAAAGATTAAAAAGACATAAGGGTTTGGAATTGCACTAAATTGTGTGTTTACATTTGTCCCACCATGCAGACACACCTGTCCAGGTACAAGCACTTATATTATATATATATTGATATATATATATATATATATATATTCATATACAGTATGTTATACATAGCAACGGACTGCTATACATAGCAACGGTCTGCTATGCATAGCAACGGTTATCAATACGTGGTAACATTGTTACTGTCAAAAATGGAAAATATGGACTTCTTTGTGTTGATATTTGTTTGGTGGCTGACGTGATTCCAAATTTATTATAAAAAAAATTTAAAAAATAAAAATACAAATGCAGAATTTGTCTATTTTTATTTTGTTTGTTTGGTCTGTAATGGTTGTTTATTAATAATAATATTATATTTTATATGTTACTGTCATTGTTGGGTTGCTTGCAGGGTTGACTGCAGAGATGAGCCATGGGAACTTCTGACTGTTCATTTTAATTTCATTTCTTTATATCTTTCAATTAGTATTTTGTTTTTTACAGTTTTTATGGAAACGTTATAATTCAAGCAAAAAAATAAAGAAAATCTCAATTTTAGAAATCATGTAATAAATTAGTTAAAATTATTGAAATAAATAAATTAGTAATTTTTGAAAAGTCTAATATGAATTCATTGCTGCTGTTCGAGTGCTTCTTCTTCTTCTACTCATCACAATCCACCCAGCATCTGCTCATCTCCGCTCTCTGGTGGTCGACACGGTGGAACTACAGTTCCAGTATTTATGATTAAGTATCGTGATCTTTTGTCTTTTACACTAAAAACTACGACTGGTTACTAAAAGGTAGATTAATAGAGAAACAAAAGGTAAACAGTGAGAGGAGGGGAAACCTTTTCACCTGGGAACCATTAACCTGACAGCTGTGTTTCCACGGAGGGGGGACTTTCAGGGGGGGTGCGATGCAGTCATGTGTCGCCAATAAATGTGTTCCCCCACCTCAGCCAGATGTTGAGGTTTGCCCAGATGGTTTTAACAGCTGTGAGTGAAATATGCATCTCTAATGTAACACAGGAACCTGCAGACGGCTGCAGTTCTATCATATCTGTGCAGCTCTTTGTCAACACGGAGTTGTGTTGCATTTAACATATAATAAAGTAAATAAATACAGTTGTGTTTGATTTAATTGAGCCCAATCAACTGAACTTTTACCTTTTATATCTTAAATTGTTCCTTTAACTGTATTATAAGTTATATTTTCTGACATTGAGGGTTAGAAAGAGAGAAGAATTATGGTGAGGAATAAAAAACAACAACAAAAACAATCAAAAGTTTTATTTAAAACGGGAGCAGATCGGTTGTTTATAAAATAATCCATTTTCCATCGTATTTTTTTGAGTGCATTTGGAGTAGATCTATATATAAATATATATATATATATATTTATTTATATTTATTTATTTTTATATATATATATTTATATATATATATTTATTTATTTATATATATATATTTATATTTATATTTATATTTATTTATGTATATTCTTTTTTGGTAATTTTTGGTATTTGGAAAACAGACCTGTAGGTTGAATTATGATCAACTGCCTGTTTTCCAAATTCTGCATCATTTTTTACATTAAATGAAAGTAATTAAAATTGTCCATAAATTACTGCGGGGACATTAAATTGTTTAGCTGCATCTTTTTCATCAGGTTTACTCTTAAATTAAATCAAAAACATGAAGGAGTTCACAGTTTTGGGGTCATGAAGGTCGTTAGCAGCAGCGGTGTTAAAACACTGTTTCTGTACCAAATATTTAGTTTGTCCTCCAGTTTGTGTGCAACAGAGAGTTTATTATTCATCAAGCTGTCCAGCAGAGGAAGTAAATATTAGTTATAGGACTATTTCCTTTTCCCTTTTCCAGGTTTAAACACACACAACTTCAAATTCACTCCCATTTAATCTCAGTTCAGTGGATTAGTGTCCGTCTGTCTGAGACCTTTGAATCAGCTGCAGGTCTGAACAGAGATACTGGTTGTTGTGTTTGTGGGTTTGACTTTAGCTTTGAGACACACAATGAACGAGGTCTGCAGCGTCAAAGTCACACGTTGTCCATGAAGGTAACTCAGAAATGACCTAGTTGTGGACACATAATGGGACATCTTCCAATGTTTTTCTGTGTGTTTGTCAAATGATGCATAAACAGCTCAGTCGCCAGGGAAAGCTGTTGCTACGTAACGTTACGTAAGAAAGTCCGCTAAGGGTGGTTGGTATTTATTATTTTAACATAATCATTGATCTTTAACTAATAGTTTAATAACTTAAACCTCACCAATCATTTCTTAATGTTAATGACGAGGCATTGTGTGTTTCTGCAAGCGTGATATGAGGCTGTGGTTTGCAGAAACGTACAATGCCAACATTGTAACGTACAATGTAACAGTTGTTACAGTTGAAATTGAGAAACTTTCTTTGTCTTAGCGATCGTTTCTGTTTGTGTGAACCACCTTTTACCCAAAGATAAAGTCACAGTAATTGATTTTCTTTGTTAAAAAATAAGTGTGAACATTATGTCCACTCTCTGTTGTGACCTGAGGACTCAAACCAACAACCCTGCGTAACCTTCAGAGCTGCTTTTAACCCGACACGCTGCAGCAGTATCGTCATCACCTTTAATTCTGTTCATCCTGTCTTGATTCAAACAAGCACCTGCTCTGTGCTTTAATTCACTTATTCAAGCAGGAAGCTCTAGACGTGTGCGTAAATGAAAGACAAATATTTAAAATGTAAATCAGCTTTCTTACTTTGGATATAAAGGTAGTTCTGTGAGCTGAGAGAGAGACTGTAACCTCAGACAAACACACCTTCAATGTAACATTGGTTTCTCTATTTACACATGTGCTTTTGATATTAAACGCCAAAAATGAAAAAGTAAAGAATACATCACTTATATTGAGTATCACATGACAGGAATAAAAACCCTTAGAAAGTGTGAATGTAACTCTATAAAACTATGAGCTTTCTGTGTCGGGGTTAATTATGTTTTCTTACTTTATGGCTACAGTTTGTTCTGGGCGCTGTGTTGTGAAGGTGTTGGAGAATGACTGTGACTCTCTTCCTCTTAAATCCTGTTATATGTTGTCATCATTTAACAGAGCAACATGATCATTCACTAGGAGTGGTGTGATTAACGTGATTAATGTAAGTCCAATATTCTCTCTCTTTTAGCTCTGTTTTTGGTCTCCACCACAGCCAATCAGAGTGATTTCTCTCACCGACGAGCTCCGCCTCCGATTCAACATGCTGAATTGGACGAAAAAACACAGACACGGGCAGACTAGTGCCAGAGAGAGTGCAGAAGCAAAGAGACGAAACTCCGGTGTTGTTGTTTTTTTTTTAAAACAGCCGCTGCTGCCATTTTGGACTGATCGCTTATTATATTTATAATATTTTATTGTTCAACGTACTTATAGTATCGTACTTTTGTGCGGTACTTTTTAGGTGCACATTTTACTGGTGTCTGGTAGTCGTTTCAGTCCAAAATGGCGGAAACGTAGCTCTGCTGTTGGACGCTGATATTGTAATGGATCGAACAATTGACTTTCACTTCTTGACAATATACGTTCTTTGCCAGAGCCGACGGTGCGGGACACACCCCAAAAACTAGGCCGACAGACGCTCACCGACGGCCCCAAACTGTCCGACCGTCGGCGTGGTGTGTCGGGACCTTAAGGAGACAGTCCCTGATTTTATTAAAAGGCCTTTCTCCACTTTACCTCGCACGACAGCTGGATTCTCACTATGTCACGAGATCATGCGAAAATCGCTGTATCACATATTACGCCATCCTGCCAGGCTTCAAGGAATGTGTTTGTGTCCAGCAAGCCAGAGCACGGACCAATCAGCATCCTGACAGGAGCTATAGGGGGCTACGTGGCGTGGTTTAGGCGACTGTTTGTTCGCTCCTGAAGAGGTTAGCGTAGCTGCAATAGCATCGGTTCTATCAGAACTGGAGCGTATTTCTTTATTGAAAGAAGAGAAAACAACGACACTGAAGGCTTTTCTATTTGGAAAACGTGTTTCCACTCTTCTCCTGACTGGCAACTGCAAGGGCTTGATTGACAGGTGGTTCATCCAATCACCTGCCAAGTATTTTTTTTTAAAGTGCCTCTCCTTTTTCCAAACAGTTTCCAATGACGGCTTCTCAGATGGTTCTGTGTAACAAACCATCTGGCGGGTCAGGTTATTTCTCCCCTGCTCAGTTTGAAACTAAACTGTGCATAAAAGTGCATGTGGCCTTGGGGTTCGGCTACCGAAGACCCTGAAGTCGTTTTCCTTTTAGTGAATTTTCTCCTTCCTGTGTTGGTGCAAATGTGAGCAGTGGATGCACCTCCAATATTTAACCTTTAACCTCAAAGTGTGAGGACCGACACTGAGAAGAGAAAGTCTCTCTGCAGCGATCGGAGAATAAAGATCTGACTCTGAGGACGGAGTGTGGAGGCGATTTATCTCCCTAACAGCAGCAGTGATGATGAAGGTGATGATGATGATGAAGCCTCTGGAAAGCCGCCTGCCGGACCTGCATGACATCACGGTTGCTCTTCGTCCTTCCAGCAGCACTTAAAGTCCAGATATTTAGTTACCGACGATAAAATAAACTCACATTACAGATGTGACTTCAGGAGCCGTTGATCTGGATCGGCTCCTGTTGGCTCCGACAAACACGACTTCTGTTGGGTCTTTAACGGGTCCGGTCTCTGATGACGGACTGTGTTTCACGTCTGGATCTCAGGCTGGAACCTTTTATTGATCTTAGACAGGAACCATTTGGGATCTCTGACAGGGACCATTTAGGATCTCAGAGATGAACCATTTAGGATCTCAGGCTGGAACCTTTTATTGATCTTAGACAGGAACCATTTGGGATCTCTGACTGGAACCATTTAGGATCTCAGACTGGAACCATTTAGGATCTCAGACTAGAACCATTTAGGGTCTCAGATAAGAACCATTTAGGATGTCAGACTGGAACCATTTAGGATCTCTTGACAGTAACCATTTAGGATCTCAGACTGGAACCTTTTATTGATCTTAGACAGGAACCATTTAGGATCTCTGACAGGGACCATTTAGGATCTCAGACTGGAACCATTTAGGATTTCAGACCGAAACAATTTAGGATCTCAGATTGGAACCTTTTAGGATCTCAGACAGGAACCTTTTAGGATCTCAGACTGGAACCTTTTAGGATCTCAGACTGGAACCTTTTAGGATCTCAGACTGGAACCTTTTAGGATCTCAGACAGGAACCATTTAGGATCTCAGACAGGAACCATTTAAGATGTACAGAGATATTGTTGGTTCTAATATTCATGAAATAATGATCAATACCGGTTGTCTTCCGGTTGTCAGATGAAAAGTAAAACGTGATGATTGCATTTCATACTTATCTCCTTGATATTTGTGTAACATCTCCGTTGGTTCCCACTCTCTGTGCGTCTCTGCATACTTCACATTCTCCTTTTCATTTGTAATTGAATAGTTTGAATTCCTGCAGAGGAATCCGCCGTCACAATGGACGCTTTCAGCTTCCTGGGAACAGACCACCAACGGCTTTACTGATCCACTTCAGCATCTGAATTTTGATTTGTCATATTAACGTATCTGTGTTTTCATTAACTAAACACACAGTCTCACGGGAGTTCGTGAAATAGTCATGAAATTTTATCTATTTCGTTTGTGTACGTAGACACGAATTTACCTTTTTTTTGTGACGCTCGATCAGCACGACTTTCAACAAAGTATTTTTCTTTTACGAATGTCCAGCAAAACGTGACGCACGGGTCAATTTCCACTCCAGTCTTTTCAAAATAAAACTACTTAGCTTTAGGAAAAGATTGCGGCTTTGAGTTTAAATAACATCGGAAGTGGCGTAACTTAAGTACAGAAGTTACGTGACAAAAACTACTTATTTATCTTTAGGAAAAGATCGTGGTTTGAGTTTGAATAACATCGGAAGTGACGTAATACAGAAGTTACCTGACAAAAACGACTTAGCTTTAGGAAAAGATTGCGGCTTTGGGTTTAAATAACATCGGAAGTGGTGTAACTTAAGTACGGAAGTTACGTGATAAAAACTACTTAGCTTTAGGAAAAGATCGTGGTTTGGGTATAAATAACATCAGCAGTGATGTAATACAGAAGTAACCTGACAAAAACGACTTAGTTAGGTTTAGGAAAAGATCGCAGCTTTGGGTTTACATAACATCGGTGACAAGTCAATATTGACTGCTGGTTTCACAGCGGTTTCCATCCATCCCGACCTCCTCCCTACGTGGCGTCTGCTGCTCTTTATACTTCTTGGTTCACAATTACGTGGATTACATCCGAATTGATTTTGTGCTGACCATCACGAAAAGAATGGGAAATTTGTGTCTGTGAACACGAATCAATACATTACATTTTGTGACTATTTCATGAACTGCTGTGTGACTGAACTGATGCTAAAGAAGGTGATTGACTGATTGTATGAAACTGTGGTGTGAATTAAAGAATCTTAATTACACAAAACACTAAAATGTAATCAGAACGTTTTTAGAGCAACATGCAAAAAATGAAGAAAAGCTCAAGTATTGATAAGTTTACATGATGGTGATGGATAAGTAGTTTTTTTTCCAGATACTAGTCTCAGATCTGTATTCAGAATAATTTATTTCTAGAGACGAACACCAGTGATATCTACTTGGCTGCAGGCCGACTACAAAACGTGCAGAAATTCTGAAACTCACACGGGGGCTGAAACCGTCTTCACACTGCTGACTCCCAACAGAAGTCTGTGTTTCAGTGACATATGAGTAGCTTCGCAGGCATCCCCCGCGGCGGCCCACAGGAAGTCTTTTCCCAGAGCGTTACTCAGCCAAAACAAAGGCGGCCCCCGTCGATGGCGTCCGTCCAGCCGTCACATCACCGAGAAACATTTCGCCTTTGTCTAACAAGGAAGTAATTCATTTGCACTGTGAGACAGCTGAGTTGTTACTGTGTTAGAGGATAGAATATACTCCATTCATCCATCCATTATAATAATAATATACTCACTCATACTAGCTTGTCTAGATGGAGGTTAAATAACGCTCCAAACTTATGCTAAATTTGGTCGAGGAAAAACTGTCATGTCCATTTTCAAAGGGGTCCCTTGACCTCTGACCTCCAGATCAGTGAATGTAAATGGGTTCTCTGGGTACCCACGAGTCTCCCCTTTACAGACATGCACACTTTATGATCATCACATGCAGTTTGGGGCAAGTCATAGTCAAGTCAGCACACTGACACACTGACAGCTGTCGTTGCCTGTTGGGCTGCAGTTTGCCATGTTATGATTGGAGCATATTGTTTTATGCTAAATGCAGTACCTGTGAGGGTTTCTGGACAATATCTGTCATTGATTTGTGTTGTTAATTGATTTATAATAATAAATATATACATACATTTGCATAAAGCAGCATATTTGTCCACTCCCATGTTGATAAGAGGATTAAATACTAAGACAAATCTCCTTTTAAAGTACATTTTGAACAGATAAAGAAATGTGTGATTAATTTGCGATTCATTATTTTAATCGATTGACAGCCCTCGTTAAAGTAAGTACATTACTTTTGGTTTCACACGGGACACAAACAGCCAGTCTCCTGGGTGAACGTCCTGTGTTTGTTTGACCCATTCATCCACTCCGACCTCCTCACTACGAGGACTTGCACGGGCTTTGATAAAACGTATTTGTGATGCATCAAATACAAAAGTAATCAGGTAGAAAATATGTTCCGTTGCACCGTATTTGACCATGCACTTTCATTGTATGGGAATGTAATGGTCTTGTAATTGTTTTGCACTAATGAATAAAAATCAATTTCTAAACTTTTAGCATTCAACAGCTTCAGTTCTGCTGATGCTGCTACAGACTCACCGGAGTCCTAGTGTATAGCCGTTTTGCAAGTTTGCACCTTTCTTCTTGCCACATAAATGAATATATGAATGTCTTTTTTGCATCTTCTCGTCTGTTTAGGTAAATTGTCCTGCTCTCTGCTCTTTGTCTTTCAGAGGTCGTCATGTCTTCCACCTCCAACTTTCTATCCCTCAGCTCTTTTTTTTATGGAGCCCCATCTGGTGAAGGAATGATGAAGAGGAGGAAGAAAAAGGAAAGGTAGGCTGTCCCTCTTGTAAAACCTGCCCTACACCTCCCTCTCTTTAGCTCCGTCTCTCTCAGAGGAGCGATCGCTGAGCTGGTTCTTGATGTTCTTCCAGTCTCAGGCGCTCACTGTGAGATGGACAAACCAGAGTTTCAAGGCCGCTCGCCGTGGCTAACGTACGCGGTAACGGACCAAAACAAAGACAACACAACAACCGCTCCAACAAAAATACTTTAGAATATGTCCGCACATAAAACTTTTATTATCAAATAATACGTTTAAAAAGTTTTTGGCACAATGTAGTTTAAAGGAAAAGGATGTCGTTGAATTTCAGAATATCAGGATAATCAATCACCCTGTGATGATGTTTATGTGGTTCATGTGTTTGTTTCTGACTTTATGGAAGTTCAACTGAATGTTTCTGAATTGAAGTCGCCTAATACTTTTATATCTAAAGGCTGCATTCACACCAGATCCAGCGGTGCGGCAGAAACACAAGTCTTCCCATTCGTTTTGAATGGGGGTTTTGCGTTTGGGCTGCGGCTGCAGGGACTGCCAGAAAAAAACGCAGCGGCCTGCGGCAGAAAAGTAGAAAAGTAACCGCCGATCCAGAGCTGTACAACCCAGCCATGAGGGAACTAAAGACGTGAATCGTTGTGCAGTCAATGAGCCATTAAAGTGACTCTCCCACAGCGCCGCACAACTCTACAGCGAATCACCACAACGCCTGATCTGGTGTGAATGCAGCTTTAATCTTAATACAATAAGTGGCATTAAAACAAGCGTGCAGTAGTCCTGAGTGTTTCCCGCCTTCAGCCGTCTCTTGCACAAAAGAACGCAACAAAACTACTTGGTTAGGTTTAGTAAAATACATCATGGTTCGGCTTAAAATGAGTAACTTTGATACATCATTTAAGTTACTGACGTAAATTGAAATAAATATCTGGACATACACTGTACGATTTCAGCTCATTTCTGGCCCAAATTTTGAGCCGTCGGATTGAATCTCAGCTTCGTCGGGCGTTGTTTGCCGTGCAGCCAACAGGGAGAGACGGAGGACCGATTAACTCCATCGGTCGGATGAATTTCTGACATGTCAGAAATTTTGGTCGGCCGTCCACAAGCTCAGTTGAAGCAGAACCACGAGCCGACTCCCCAACTTCAGAGCCTTTTTTTACATTTGTTTACAGTAATCAGAGCGGAGCTATCAAGATAATGTACAATAGATATATAGCTAGTAAAACGTAGCTAGTTTAGCTCCAATTCTCTCTGCAAAGTGGACAAGCCATACTGTCCTCGTCTTCCTCGCCACCAGAGAGTCCGTATACGCCACCGCCTCCGTTTTTAGCATTGTGTGTATGATGCAGATTGTTGGGAAATCTAAATAAAATGTTAAACCTATGTTTATATATTTATATATATTAGACCAGGTCTAAGAAACTGATTTATAACATCTAACGCTGGCATGAATGTGAAAGAATCTCCACATCTGCCCAGTGTGGAGAGGTTTTATAGGGCTCCACCTGTACTGTGTGTGTGTGTGTGTGTGTGTGTGTGTGTTGTACCTACACATCGTTCACCTCGACCGTCCACTCGCTGCGGAAGCTGGTTGAGTGTCGGTGGAAACTGTGAGTCGGCGGTCAGACCGGCTCTCTGTGTGGCCGACATGTGCCCGTCTCACACCGACTGTGTGTTGCTCTGCATATAAAGTCAGTAAGAGATTGAGCTCAAGAGTATTTGAGCTCATGGTTCTCTCTCTACATACCTGATGCTTTCTTTTCAAACACAGTAAAGCCAACACATTCTCACTCCCAACTCGTCAAATATCGAAGTCACAAACGTCATATCCCACATGTCTTAATCTGAAAATGCTCCATTCAGAATATCCAAACATCATCGTCACCTGCTTCAAATGTGTTGCAGCTTGTAATAACACAACATGACTAATGAGGTCACATTTTAGACCAAATAAAGACAATGATTTAGCTGTGATCTTTTTAAAAACATGTAAACTAGCTTCTTGAGATGTGTTTTCTGCAGGATCTGAATGATTAAAGTGAGAAGCAGCACACATTCTCAGTGTGTTTGTCGTATCAGCTGCAGTCTTCCTACATGTGTGTCTGTTGTGTTCGTTTCAGCGCCTGTCGGCCGTGTTTATTTTGGACAGATGTTAAAGGTGCTACAGTGCATGTCTCATAAAGCCGACACATGACTCCTCGCTGTTGTTGTCAAACCGACAGTTTTATAGTCAGGCGACAGTTGACCCGTTACTGGAGCGCTGACGCTCCTCGCCAGCACCACCTGGAAGACGTCAAGGTCAGCTCCACGTTCACACCAAGATTACAACACCTTACATATAGAACATTATAAACTGCACACATGATGACAGACATGTTCTTAGTATCTTGGAGACATTCTTTTTGGCTAGATCTCTACCCAAAGCTTTGACCATAGGTGAGGGCTGAAACGTGGACATACTCGCCAACCTTGAGACCTCAAAAATAGGGAGGATTTCTAAACCGGGAAAATCGAGATTGGCAAGTATGAACGTAGATCGACTGGAAAGCTTTGCTTTCATCTCAGCTACCTCTTCACCACAACGGTCCAGTACAACAACCCGGTCTCACAGGAAGGCGTATAAATACCACAACATTACAGGGACACTCCGCATGTCTTGAGTACGCATTTTAGCCTTTTTGTCATTTGTACGCCACGCAAACGTCCGCAGAAAACTACTTAGTTAGGGGAAGGAAGAACGTCATCATTGGGCTTAAGTTAACTACGTAAACTAAGTAAAATATGTACGGAAACAACGTAATACAACGACAGAAAACACAATCGTCACGTGACAAACATTACTAACATAAAACACCGGTCAACAACGGTCTCCTGGTTAAAAGTCCTGCGGTTGTTGGACCTATCCGCCTCCCCATCCGCCCACCATAAGTGGTCTTTCTCACTTTTTATACTGCATTGCTCTCTAACACTGCAGTCAGTACAGGATACATAGCATACAAATAACAAGACAGGCGTAAGTATTGCACGCTAAACTCCTTGCGCATTATCGTGGCATTTATAAGACTTTTCCGTGCTCACGGGCTGAGTACAACAAGCATACTTGGCAGAGAACCATAGTCTCAGACTTGGAGGTGCTGACTCTCATCCTGACCTTCACGTCCAACTACAAGCCGCCCCAGTTCGTGCTGAAGGTCACGGTTTGCAGTACGCCGTGTTGAAATATGCCACATGCTGAACATAGTTATAACATAATTTCTATCTCAGTTGTCTTTCTGTAGTGCCAGCTGAATGTGTCTAGAGGTTTACAAACGTGGTCTTGTGTCTTTTATAACCACAGAGCTGGACCCTGGCCGTGTCAGTCAGCAGCGTAACGCTCCATTAGAGGCTTGGCAGGTAGGACTCGTGAGTTATAAGTGTTTCTGTGGGCTGATTTTCCCCTTTGCGTGTCTTTCTGTGCGTTGCGTTCGGCGGAGGAGCGAGGCGGCGAGAAGCCAGACGAGTCCGGACGGGCCTGTTGTACATGAGCTACTCGCTCTAATGAAAACCTGATCCCTCCTGAGGTAATGCTACAGTCACTTTGTGTTGAAGTGGTCCGCAGAACGGGGAGCGAGCTGGATCCCCTCGTCTCTGATATATTCTCAGTCTGGACCGCCGTATTTCACAGCCGCTGGCAGTTCAGGGAACAACAAGGAGCTTTGTATACACACACTGATGTATGTAATGTGTGTGAGGGCATCAACATGTGGCTGCATCTGCCCAGTTTCACCTGGAGTTACATTCAAGTTGGACAATTCTGCACAATTTACATCCAGTGCCAACACAGGAAGTAGTTCATATACACAGTATACTGTACGTATACAGTCATAAAGTAGTTGATTTAACGAGACATTCTACATATTGTCTAAGTCCCTGAATGATATATTGATTGTGGTATGACCTCCTCACTGCTCACAGAGGAAGCTGTGGGTGTATAGTAGGAAGTCAGTTCTCACCCTGCAGGTTGTTGATGTGCTGCTCAGATGTGGGTTTTTGTGGTTGAGGTGAGAAGAGGCTGCGAGTCATTTAACCGCCGGTGGTTAGAAACACAGAGCGAGGACTGTGCTGCACACAGGAAGTGGAGAGCCGATACCTCACACGCTGAACCGCCGACCACAGAGCGGCTTCTCAGTTTCATATGATGAAACCACCGCCGTGATCGGTGTGACTGCGGGTCTGTGTGGAGTCACAGGCCACCTACTAACATCCCACTTCAGACCTCAAACCAGTTTCAGGGTTGCATTCGAATAGTCAAATAATTACATCCTAACGTCTTTTCCTAACCACTTTTCCTCGACCTCAGTGGAAAACGTCATTAGGTCAAGGAAAGGTGAGAAGGATGATTGTGTTAATTGATTGTTTACTGCTGATTTTGTTTTTTACTGAGGTATTTGTTACATGTTCGAAATAAATAATTAATTAAAAATAAGGTGAAACTAAATGGTTGTCACTGTCCACTCAGATTAAACATTAATCCCAATTAGTGTATGAAAATAATATGCAAGATTAGCATATTGTTTGTTATCATGAACGGCCGAATGGTGCGTCGCTTTAAATGCTGTGGCCGCAAGGAATTATGGGATGTTATTCTCTCGTTTCCTTTGGTAAAGGATGCTCCAGTGTGTCCTCTGCTGAAGGAGATAATAAAGGAAGCATTGAAGCTCCTTTCCTTAACTTTTGGTGAATTCGAACAGATCTCATCACGGCTGCTACTGAGGTACTTCCGGGTCATTTCACTCCGTTAGGAACCTTCTTAAGCAAAAAGGACTATTCGAACGCAACCCCGGATTCAGAGTCCGTGGAGAGTCAGGAACCGGTCAGGTCGGGTTCAGATCAGCTGGTTCTGGTGTAGCCGACACAGTTCTGCATCCAGAGGAGCTTTTAGCTTCGTGAGACTGGATGTGATTAAACAAAGAGTTGAGTAACATCATATCTGATTAGATGTTGGTGGTCGAACGTCCCTGCGACCTCACAAAACACGTTTTCGGCCATAACTCAATAATGAATATGCTAATTATGACAAATTCACACTAACATCTAACAAGATAAAATGAAGCAGTGATGACATTTTGGACGGATCTGGATGTAAACTGGAACTTCACTCGTTGGTGGAGGCAGACAACCGAGAGGCTGTAATTCTACTTTTTAAATTGCTCCATATTCTCCCAGTTTGTAATCATCTTTTGCAGATTTTTTCTCCAGCTTATTTTAAGCCACGCTAGCGGCGTAGCTCGATGTCTGTCCCTAACCCTCCTGTTTTCTTTGGGTCAAATTTGACCCGTTTTCAAACTTCATTATATCATAAATATGGATGTCTTTCGCCTAATTGCCCCAAAATTACATGCATGGTTCCCTTATGTAGTCTTTGCAAAAAAATAAAAATAATGACCACTACTTTTGTTGCATTATGGGTATTTTATTAAAAATTATAGCACCTGTGGTGGTGCAATGTGTCACACTGTCATTAAACATTATAACATTTATAATATTCTGACTAAACTTGGACATATACCAGTCTGTGATAATCCATCAATATATGTTCCTCCAATTTTGAGTATAATCCAAATAATTCATAATTTCTGCATTTTTTCCGAAACAAATTAGGTTTAATTTTATATAAATTAGGTTTATTGATCATGAATTCCCCAAAAAAGTGTAAAACTTGTGGTAATGAGTTGGAATGAAGTTGACCTAAAAGGTGTAACACAGAATTGGGTGATAATTTTATAATGTATGCTTTAAAAACAGTTAAACCAGACCGGGTTCATTTTGACCCGGGAAAACAAAAGTTGCATGGTCGACGGGAAGACGACAGGAGGGTTAACCTGATCGCATGGAAAGGCAAATAAATACCACGACATTTTAAAGACAGTCTGCGTGTCATGATAACGCATTTCAGGATTTGTGTGTGTCATTTGACGCCACGTTGTTACTGGTTATGTTTAAGCAACAAAAATATAGTAATGGCCGCAGTTTCCGTTTTGTTTTGTGTCTGTAAATCCATATAGTATTCGGATTACGCCCCCTAGTGTTCAACGCAATGAAATGCATCTCTTTACGGATGGATAGAAACACCACCACAGAAATAGGAATAGAAGTTCATTTCGTCTGTCTTTTCGCCGTCCAGTCCAGATGAATCATATTACATTCTTTCTAAGTGAAAAGTTCATATTTTACAAAACTGGCTAAATATGACGTTGAACTTTTCACTTGGAGAATAATGTATAATATAATGTATAATATAATTCATCAATAAGTAATTAATTCGCTATTTCCACATGAACTTCCTCTGACACACAGTGCATACGCGTCGCAAACACATCAGAGATCACAGAGGTTCCCATAGGAATGAATGAACTTCCGGTGGATTCGCACACAGCGCTATGTGGAAACGAGGTGTTAGGCAACAAAATCACTTAGTTAGGTTTAGAAAAGTCTTCATGGTTGGGCTTCAAATAAGTACGTAAACTAAGTCATTTATGTACGTAAGCAACGTTACAGAAGTACGGAAAACACGTCACTAACTTCAAAATAACTCAACACCGGTCTCCTGGTTAAAAGTCCTGTGTTTGTTGGACCCTTCCCTCCCTCCATCAGCAGTCTTTCTCTTTATTCTAAGTCACTAGCTCTAAGCATTGCATATTCACGCAGATGCATTTACATTGCAGTCAATACAGACTACATGCAGTTCAAATGACACGATGACACAAATACGAACACCTCCCACCTGCACATAGAGCGACATAAAGGAAGTAATGTGATAGTCAGTTTTATGTGTGTATTATGACCCACAGGAAAAAGGAAGGAGCTGTTTTATAGTGTCTTTGAGCAGCACACAGACTCGTGCACACATAAAGTCCTGATTGGTAAATTTGGCCGACTGCTAACACTCTCACAGCGTTTGTCTAAAGCAAAGAGAGCGGAGAGCTCTGAGCTTTTGGCCGACAATGAAACGAGTCCAACAGATTTTTTCCTCCGTCTTCGCCTTCGTCCCTTCATCTCGTTGCTCTCTGACCAAGTCAACACATCCGAGGGGTTTGACTCTGACTCTAACGGGCCTCCGGGGGATCAGGTCTGGAGCTGAAACAAGCTGCAGAAATAGAAAGAACAGAGTCATTCAATGGTGATGAGGAGAAAGGGGAAAAAATAACGATATCGCTCTCCTATAAATACGAAGCCCGCAGGTTTAACATCTGTGTGTCGGACGGAGGAAGTGAACTGCAGAGTTTCATGATAAAAATGTGAAATATGATTAATTAGCTCTGAGTTTGTTTCACGTGGGATGGAAACGTCATGTGATCTCTGCTTTGCACTTGTTTGCATGATGCTGGCTTGTGTTCCTGTAGCGGAGACGTGATGAGCTGCATGACGTCGTGTTCACCACCTCGTAAGTGGAACGTTTCTGAAAGCTCCGAGTTCACGAGTTGTGACGTGTTTGTTGACGTTGTCAGAAAGGGCAGAGGCCACGAAAGCATAATAAGTTAATATATTGTAATTTTAGCCATATATTGTTTTTATTCATAATTTGATATTATGTCTGAGGAAAATGTTGATATTGCCAACAGCCTCATCGTTTTCCTCTCCAAAATCAGAGATTTCCAGAATAAAGTCATATTACGAGAATAAAATCATAACATTACGAGAAAAAATTTGTAACATTACGAGAATAAAGTCATAACTTTACGAGAAAGAAAGAAAATAACACGTAAAATTAGTACTTTATAATATTATGACTTTATTCTCGAAATCTCTGATTTTTTTTTTCCTCAATGTGGCCCTAATACTCCGTCGTACCGTCGTACAATAGACCTACAACAATGATAAATAAAAATGAAAATTTAAACAAAAAGAACAGTTAAAACTCCACAGGGAGCCGCTGGAGAGGAGCTGAAGAGACGCAGGCTTCTGACGGCTGGTGTACGAGAACAGCCTGATTTAATTCAACCATTTTCACATTTTCATTCAGCCACAACTCTATAGTCTATATCTTTGCATGTAATTCCCTGTATTTTGCCCAGTTATTATATATTTTGCATATTTACATAAATTACATCATACACTGCACCACTAACTGATTTATTATCTGGATTCCACACTTAGCTGGAAGTCTGAGTGAAACCAGAGCGGTTTGTGGTCTCACACTTTTGTCATTTGTGGGTCATAAACTGAGGAAATAAATAAATAAACGACCCACATCGGCTGTTTCCTGGTCAAACACACACAGTCTACATCCGTCAGCGAGTTATTGACAGAACAATCAAGACGTAGGTGTCCACTTCAATTATCATTTTCCATCTTTACAGTGTCCATGCTCTCGTTAGTTTCTGCTTCACGCTCCCCACGGACTCCGCTTGGCTCGGCTCTAAAGGCATCTGGTGCAATTAGCCTTCGCTTCATCGTGCATGTGGTCCTGGTTTCTGAGGCATCTCAGGGCTCCCTGAGAGGCCATGAAGGTCCCGGTTGATGAGTCTACGGGGTCGGACTGAAAGGCTTCAGAGCTCCGTAGCTAAAGTTAGTAGTTAAGATGATTAGCTGTGAATATCCTCCCCAAAGATAGACCGATATCTCAACGCCAAAGCTGCTGAGAGACTTCACACGGAGAGGTGAAAGGTTCAGCCGCTGCATGGAGTGTTTATTGTTAATTATTATTATTATTGATCAATGACTGATGATGTTTATTTACACACATCTTCATCAGGATGAACTGCAGCAGTTCTTTTCAGTGTACAGTCCTTTGAAATATAAAAAGTACTTTATAATGTGGTGGTAATATTGTTGTTTTTTGGATGTATATTACAGGAAGACAGTGGCGGAAGAAATACTCATCCTTTACTTAAGTCAAAGTACAAACACCGTAGTCTAAAAAAACTTCATTACAAGTAAAGTCCAAATGTTACTGAAGTAAAAGTACAGACATATTATCAGCAACTTGTTCTGAAAGTATCAAAAAGTACTCATCATGCACAATGGATCCTTTCAAAGCGCTTTATTATAACAGAATATTATTCTGTTTTTATCACTAATGAATACATGTAAAAGCATTTTAATGTTGCAGTTCGTCAATGTGGAACCAATTTTAAACATTTGTGTACAACCAGGTAGCTCGGTAGTATATTACTGCATCATATCGTATAACATTATCATGCTTTTATATTTAAAAATGTAACTTTAAGTGTCAAATAAATGTAGTGGAGTAAAAAGTATATATTTCCCTCTGCGATGTGGTGGAGTAGAAGTAAAAAGTGGCAGAAAATGGAAAAAGTGATGTTAAAATTGTCCTTAAAATGTGCTTAGTTGTATTCCACCACTACCAGAAGATGTATTTGCTGTAAAATAGTGGTGTCTTGTAAACCCTTGTGGGATGAGAAAATAAACTAAAAGATATTTTAATAAAATAAACTAATAACAAGAAATATATATACATATTAGGGGAAAAGGGAGGTGCAAATAGCGCTGCAAAGCATGAAGGAAAGTGCAGCGTTACTACGTTGTAAATTATTAATTAATAATAAATATAAAGATACTTTTTGAATATATATAAAGTGCATCAGTGTCACAATTTGATAATAGTACCATGACATTTTCACACTTATGTCAATATTCTGATTGAAATACACCTTCGCAATTAGTTTCTAAGTAAACACTTTGATTTTAAATTAAATGTTTGTGTTTTACATAAAATAATATCTGTTGAACATTTGTTTTCTTATTTGGATTTATTTTGAAGGACAATGATTTTAATAGAATATAATTTCTCTATAACAACTTGTTAATTCTGATTTTAGATTTTATAGCACTGGCTAACGAACATTTTTTTATATTTTAAGTATCTTAAATGTATGAAAACAAAACATGCAGCATGACGGGCATCTGTGACAACATCTGTGTTTTATTTATCATTTTTTGTGTCATCATTTGTTGGATATTAACTTGTATCTGCTCTGCTACTAATAATAATAATTATACCAAATTCAAGATATACATTAATAAAAACCTCCTCTCCACATCCGTGCTGACTCTGAAACAGATAAACATTTATTAATATTTTATTATTTATTTATTTAATTTTTGCTGAGATGCCTCACACAATATGAATACAAGGGAATATTTGGAATATATGTGCACATTTTTTTCTATTTCATGAATCCACTCAGAGATTATAAATGTTTTTAAAGCAGCCAGGTGTAAACGGAGGATATGATGGTGCTCAGAGAGTGAAAGGAAACAGTGAGTGAAGTATGCAGCGTGGCGTGCCAGTTACCGTCAGGAGACAGAAGCCCTGTCAGGATTTAGGACCCGGGTAGTAAACCTGATAGTAAAGTTGATTGACCTCCGACCCCGATTAGTGAGCCTGAAACCACCGAGGTCTGTATCTCACACTGAAGTCTACAGAGATGAAACCGTTTAACCAGTATAATAATAATAATGATGAACTCTTCAGAGCAGTTTGAAGGAACATTTCTGAACAAAATGTCTTCATGTAAAGTAGAAAAAGAAGTTGTTTTCTAAATGATTCACAGGAAGAGGTTCAGGTGGCAGCAGGCCAGTCGGAGTTCACAGTCGGGTTGTAAAGTTGAAGGTTAATAAACTCGATTGGCTTCAGCCCAAAACCAACACAAGTCGAACACTTTATCTTCATCCTCCAAACTTAATGAACATCTGATAAACTCCCTGCAGATACTGTGGTATATGTTAAACTATCGATTAGTCTTTTGACAGAATATTAATCAACCATTTTTATTAAATAAATAAATTAAGTCAACCATTCCCAAAGTCCCAGCAGCAGTGAGGTCTTATGTGATGGTTATTGATAATCTTTGGACTTTTGGTTGGATCAAACGAGCTCTTTGAAGACATCAACTTGGGTTTTAGGGACATTTACGTCGCCGTTCGATGTCGATGTTCATTTAGTAAATAATTCTAGTCCCATTTAGAGTCAGATAGACCATAAAGCAGGGGATGCTTTAGGGCGTGGCTACCTTGTGATTGACAGGTCGCTACCACAGCGCTGTCCGGTGTGGGAGTTGTCCGTGTTTTCGTCTTACAACTTTAACCCTTTCACAGCATGCTTTCACTTCATCAAAGTTTATTTATTACATTTTGGTCTTATAGCGTTTGGGTGTCCTCAGCTCCACCGCCTTGTGTCACTTCTGGTTGCAAAAGATGACGACAGCCAGAAACCAAGATGCTGATGGTCGAAAACCAAGACGGCGACTGCCAAAAACCAAGATAGTGACAGTCGAAAACCGAGATGGCAACGGCAAATGTGATAAAATAAAATAAATAATAGAATGACCCAGAAATAGAGTGCAGTGATAAATTGTAAGTTGCCCCAAATGCAATAAAGGAAACAAAACAATTCAGACCTCTTCACTTTTCAACTCATCAAAAACCATCCACACCTGCTCTGACAGCGACAATATGAGCATCCTAGATCAGTGGTTCCCAACCTGTCATCTTCCCTTTCGTCTCTTTGTTTGCAACCAGTGGGAGAGCAGTGAAAAAGTGGAAAAAATCTCCCTTTAAGGTACATTTTGAACACATAAAAAATGTGATTCATTGCAATAAACTATGGACAAACGTGATTAGTTGTGATTAGATAGTTTATTCGATTGGCAGCCCTATAGTTTATACATATACAACCTCAGTGCAGACAAATCCTGCTGCACCCCCTGTGATCTCTGGCGCCCCCTAAGGGGGACCCAGACCCCAGGTTGGGAACCGCTGTCCCGGGTTACGGTTGTACATCCTCTCCCTCAACAAAACAAGACAGAAGGCAGCCAAATGTCTGTGTGACGTCAGATCCTGGAGCTGCTTCACTCACAGTGAATGGTGAGCAGGTTTATCAGCATCACATTGTGACCGAGGCAACAAACAACAAGAGTCTCTGACGTCACTGAGAGTCCAGTAGAGGACAGAGACACATTAAAGACCTTTAGGCCCCCGCGCTCCCCTAAAAACATCTAAAAATTCAGATGTTTTCCATCTCAAATCGTCCGCCCAACAGGGACCTGTAAAGCACATAGAATTACATCAGAGAACGAGAGGAGGAGGAGGAGGAGAGAGAGAGAGGAGGAAAAATTCTTCAAGTATGAGAAAATTTTACAGCTCTCCTCCCCTCTCTCTTTCTCTTTTTTTTCTTCCTTTCTTTCTGTCCGTCCTCTCGTCCTCCTGCTGGTCATTCAATGAGAGTTTCACAGAGACGGAAAGTCACCTCAGCTCACAGCAGGTAAGATGCTGCTTTGATTGAGTTCATTCAATTTGGAAATGAGTTCATTGATATTATGAATATTGCATCAATGTGCACGAGGAGACATGAATTCAATTAGCAAAAATAATCAACTACAGATGAAACAATGAGGCAAAAAATCTAAATCTCAGCTATTTTGTTATTGATTAATCCTTCTTAGTTGTGACGACTTTGTCTTACTGAATATCTTTGAACCTGAAGACGTCGCCTTGGACTTTAGGAAATCATAGATAACTAATAATATACAAAAATATATTTAATATTCTGAATAATTCAACAATGTGCAATATTTTATTTGCATGGTACAGAAAGTATGAACAACTTTCAGCTCCACAGCTGATGAAAAATAGAAACCTTCGTGCAACTTTTTGTGACTGAAAGTGATTTTGTATTCAGTGTGAGTCACAAAAAGGATGTTCTTGTGTCATGCAATATTGTTTTTTGGGGGGATTTTGGTGCAAATGGCAGTACACAAAACAGCATACACAATATACAATATGTACGCAATATATAGGAATGGACAGAAAACAAAGCATAACAAAATTGATTACAAAATTACAAATTAACATTACTATTTTATATTTAGTTTTGTTCATATTAAGAGCTATATTTTAACAGCACTATTTTATGCCTTAATTATCATTTTGCTTTTACTTTTACATATTTTATGAGCATAGTCGAAGGAACCTGGGACCAAATTTTTATTGCCTGCTTTGCTGGAATTGACAAATTACAAGTACCTTGAAATACATAACAAGATATATATACATATATATAGATATATTTATCTTGTATATTCCCCATTCTGCAAGTAGGATGAGTTTATTTCAGCCAGATCAATATCAATTAAAACAGAAACGAGGCAGATTGTTGCAGGAATATCAACAGAACGATGCCTGTAAAGTCCTAAAACATGAGAATTTGTATTAGAAACAGGTGAAATCACTCTGTCGGCGTATTCTGACTTGTTTTCTCCAGATGTTTTAGGAATAAAAAAACTGAATGCAATGTCAAGAAGAGGATGCTTTGACTGCATCGTCACCTTAAGGCTCCTGCATGAATGCATGCATTATGTAATGTTGATAACTGAGAGCGGCTGCAGACGAGATGAAAATCGATGCACATTTATGTGAAAACCACAAACGTTGTGAGTTTCTTTTCCAAATGATTTCATGTTGTCGTATGCTGCCCGTGTGACCTCGGCCTGTGAAAGTCTCCATCTGGCTGTCCAGACTGAGTACGTCACTGATGCTCGTTAACGAAGGCGGTGTGGCGGCTGTCAATCATTACATCACTAATGGCCAGTCAAAGCATTACAACACGCCATTGACCTGCAATAAAAACTAAAATATTTGACCAAAAAGCCACTAACCAGAGGCTTTTATTCACTTGTCTTCCTCAGGCGATTGAGTTCACTCTTATGGTACATGGCCACTAGATCTGTCATTTCCACGCTTCCCATTCTCAAAGGCCTCAGAAGGAGGTTATGTTTTCACCGGTGTTGGTTTGTTTGTTTGTCTGTTTGTTTGTCTGTTAGCAGGATTACTCCAAAAGTGTGTGATGCATTTGAATGACATTTTTTGGAGGGGTGGGGTGTGGCACAATGAACAATCCATTAGATTTTGGTGGCTATGATCCAGGTTCAGGAATTGTTTTACGGATTCCGATCAGCTAGAACACATAGATTTGTCCAACTTTATTGTGTATATTCATAGATTTGTCCGGTTCATCATATACTGTTGCTAAAGGGTGCCTCTGTCCGTCGCTTTCCGATGCAGAGGGGCACTTACCAAACGGTGGTATTTGAAGAGTTGGTTTGGTGTATCCGCCCTGTTATTCGAATCTGCTCCAAAATGTAATGGGTTCCTCCTTGGTCCATGCTTCACCCTTCCACCAAGTTTCATGAAAATGGGCCAAGCAGTTTTTCTGTAATCCTGCTGACAAACAGACAAACAATCCAACAGACCAAACCGAAAACCTCCTTGGAGGACGTAATTATGGCAGAGCTTCTGAGAAGACAGCAGGAAACAAAACTCAGTTAACAAAATGCAATATGTTGACAGGCTGGCTCCCTTATGATAATAACCGGCCCCAGATATTTATTAATTTGTGCAGACGGGATGATGTTATGCTGTTGTTGCGGACTCGGGTCCAGCACTGGGAAGTCTGAGCAGCTGGTTTTGCTGCTGCAGAAAGTGGATTTGAGCGGGATGAGAGACAATGTAGTGTAACGTTATAACGTCATAACAAGGCTGCTGAATGAGAGAGGCATCCGCCAATGCGCTACACGGAAACACACCGTGTTAATAATAAGCCGACCGCCTCACGGTACCGCCAGCTGTGAGCCGTGATCTGTTTTTAAAGTCACGCGTTGGCGGAGGTCTGCGCTCTCCGAGTGCCATTGTAGTTACCTATGTAAGCAGTCGTTGCAATGCATTCTGGTAGCGCTGCATTGCGTTTCTAAACGCAAATCAATGTCATACTAGTTTGTCGTGCAGGAGGCTAAATAAACTTAAATTTTGGCGAGGAAAAACTGGCATGGCCATTTTCAAAGGGGTCCCTTGACCTCTGACCTCTAGATATGTGAATGAAAATGGGTTCTATGGGTACCGAGTCTCCCCTTTACAGATACATCTGAAAGCCTCCAGGTATCACCTGTTCACAGTCGTATCTCAGCATCAACCAGAAGTTTGTGTTTTGAACGAGCCGCTCTGAAGGAGTTTATTTTGGCTTCTGAAGCTCGGTGTGAACAGGAGGAATGAAAACCAGCAGCAGTGAGAGAAAGTAAAACTGGAGAGTCTTTACGGTGCGTTCAGGGACTTTCTATTGCCCTCCTGTGTTTTCTCAGAGGGTCCGTCCGCAGCAGCTGCAGCAGCTTTAACGGGCAGGTATTTACAAGCTAATTGGTCCCATTGAAGTCAATAGAAACGGCTCACGAGAGGTCTAGACAAAGATGGACGTTAAACTGCAGATGCTGAACCCTGTTTGTGTCGGGTCAAATAAATTAAATTAAATTAAATTAGCAACAGAGTCAGGTTCACATATGAGACGCAGCAGTTTGAAGGAGACTTATTGGCCTTCAGTACACAAACTGAAGTATGAGGAGACATACTGTGTCCATTTTATTTGGTATATTCATAGATTTGCCCAACTTTATTTGGTATATTTATAGATTTGCCCAACTTTATGTGGTATAGTCATAGATTTTTCCATTTTTATTTGGTATAGTCATAGATTTGTCCAACTTTATTTGGTATATTTATAGATTTGTTCAACTTTATTGGGTATATTCTTAGATTTGTCCAATTTTATTTGGTATATTCATAGATTTGCCCAACTTTATTTGGTATATTCATAAATTTGTCCAACTTTATTGGGTATATTCATAGATTTGGCCAACTTTATTTGGTATATTCTTTTTTGGTCCATGCTTCACCCTTCCACCAAGTTTCATGAAAATAGGCCACGTAGTTTTTTCTGTAATCCTGCTGACAAACAGACAAACAAACCAACAAGCCCAACCGAAAACCTCCTTGGAGGACGTAATAATGGCAGAACTTCAGAGAAGACAGCAGGAAACGAAACTCAATTTAACAAAATGCAATATGTTGACAGGCTGGCTCCCTTATAATAATAACTGGCCCCAGATATTTATTAATTTGTGCAGTCAAATTGCAGACGGGATGACGTTATGCTGTTGTTGTGGACTCGGGTCCAGCGCTGGGAAGTCTGAGCAGCTGGTTTTGCTGCTGCAGAAAGTGGATTTGAGCTCAAATAGCGGAAGTATTAACCAGCTTCGGTTCTAAACCTCTCTGGGGAAACACGGTGGTTGGATCATTTAGGGTTTGACTCATATTTGTGGATTCGCTCAGCTACTGAATGTGTGCGGGAGGAAATGTCAAGGGGAAACTCTAAGTGTGGAGATATTTATCTTTTTCCTGTAGTTTAATAATATCGTGGTCTTTTGTGGGGTTTTCCCTAAATACTGTCTGACCATAAAATAGAGATTCAATTTAAAAATGTCAAACAGTAACAGATTTTTTTTGACCATTGTTGGACACTCTGATCAACGCCTGTCGGCTTGTTGTTATTGACCAATTTATTTATTTATTTATTCATTCATTTATTTTTCCATAATAATGTATTGGAAGTAAAATCAGGTGTACAGAAACATACAAATAAAGCACAAGTGCAAATGATTGTCCCTCCATATTTTGGTATTTTGCCCACAAAGCCCCCTCCCACCCAACCTTCACCCACTGCCGATTAAAAAAATAAAGTTCAACTAAAAAAATAAGAAAAAAAGAAACAAAAGAAGATAAAAAAAATATTAAAATAAATCTGGACAATATTTGTCATTGTTTTGTGTTGTTAATTGATTTCCAATAATAAATATATACATACATTTGCATAAAGCAGCATATTTGTCCACTCCCATGTTGATTAGAATATAAAAATACTTGAGAAATTTCCCTTTAAGGTACATTTTGAACAGATAAACACATTTATATTGAGCTTAATTTTCCAAATCAATCAGGATCAGTAAGGCCTAACACAGCTAAACCAATAAGACACGAGGTTCCATTTCATTAAATACTCTTCATATACTAAATATATTAAGTAGTCTAAATAATCAGCCTTTAGTCAGATCCATCGCCAAAACTGCATTCCCTTTCAGACCAAGTTAGTTTTTCCGTTGTGGTTTATTGGCCGTCACGCTGCACCGACAGGCCCGTAAACAGCTAATGGCCCCATATCTGCTAATTGTGACCAAAGTGGAGTCTGCTGAGCTAACGTGAAACTTAAAGGTGGCTTTAAATGTGTTTCTGTCTTCCTTCCAGAGGAGGAAAATCACCTGGAGATCAGCGGAGAGACGGGAGGAAAAAGGAGCGGTAAATGTCATCACCTCTGCGGGACGTGATTGAAGTGACAGCAGCCGACAGAGATCTCTTTCACCTGCAGCTCGAGTGCTGCTAATCTGTTCATCTTTGGAAACAATCAGCTTCAACTCAACCAAACTAAACAGCTTCAATCAGCTCAGATTTCCTGAGCAGTTTCCCTTCTTTCCCTCTCCTTTTTTTATTTTCCTAAACAACCTGAGGAAGATTTTTCCTGGTCCGACCCCAGCGATGTTTCCCTTCATCCCCTCCTCCCTCCTCCTCGTCCTCCTCCTGGCTGCTCCGGCCCTCCTGACTCCATCAACCTCCCACGAGTTGCAGGTCAGAGGTCAGAGGACGCCGAGGGACGCCAAGCAGGACTCCGTCAAGGTGAGTCGATGGTTTGTTTGGTGATTTAGTGAGGGACAGTTGGACCGTCGGCAGAACGAGTAGAAATGACTGACAGCTTATTGGCTGCATTGACAGAAACATCCTCCAATTGAAGAGATAATATTTCCTTCAAGAAGTGAAGACTAATCTCGACCTGATTCTCCTCAAATCCTCCCAAATAAAGACAGAAAAATAATGATGCATTCAGACAAGTTTTGCATACTTAATGCCAAAAATGTACGATTTCCGATCATCTGGAAGTTACGCCCAAATGAGCAGTAGTTAAAGAAGTATTCAGATCTTTTACTCAAGTAAAGATTGTAAACAAAATCATTAAAATGAGCTCCACCTTTAACAGCTGCAACATTAAAGTGATGAATTCATTAATGCATCAATAATTATAATGCAATAATATCTGCATAATGTTACTTTTACTTTTGGTACTTAAAGTATATTTTGGTAGTGGTGTTTATGAACTTTTACTGAAAGCGACTACGAGGAACTTTAATCTTGTTTTGATTTTAGCGGCCCCTGTGGACAGAAGTGGTAGTGTTTCTGAGCTCCCTTTAGAAAACCTCTCATTTTAAGTAGGTTTTGATGCTGAAGAGTACCTCTTCCACCTCTGTTCATCAGCTACATCCTCCCAGAAAAGACAAACTGTCTTTACTGTAGTTCAGTAAAGACCGCATTCTAGATAGAAAAGCATTCAGACGTTGATCGTTTACTTGTGAGATGGGAAAACTCTGCAGAAACTTTTGGTTTAGAAGTTGGATTGAGAAACGGTCAGAATTAGTATTTCAACATCAGACTTTACTGGCAGCGGTGGAAGAAGAACTCTTTTACTTAAGTAAAACTATCAATACTACAGTGTAGAAATACTCTGTTACTGTTACAAGTAAAAGTCCTGCATTCAAAATATTGCTTAAGTAAAAGTAGAAAAGCATTAGCATCAAAATATATTTAAAGTACCAAAAGTAAAAGTACTCATGTCTCATCAAGCCTGATCCCCGGTAAGTTACCGGCGTTACTGTAGAAAAACAAGTAACTCTACGTTTTCAGAAGTTTGGCTTTGAGGAACTGCAGTTTTTGGCGCCTCAGTGTTGGCGTCATTTCTCAGCACTGGAGGTCATCGCTTGTTCCTAACTCAATGCATCGTTTAATAATTGCTCTTTTAGGATGCAAACATAACACAAAGAAATACTAAAGTTGACATTGTTACAGGTGGTGATCTCAGAGAGCTTCGTCACTCAGGGGGATTCATCTGATGTCAGCCAGGGAGGTAAACACCTGTTTATTTTATTAATCATACTCATTTTAATATTGTTTGTAATGTGTATTTCAACTTCACCAGTGCTGGAGGAGCATCTAAAGTTTAGTTTCCATCTCCTCCCAGTGTTTTAATCCAACCTGTTCATCTCTCAGGTAAAGAGATCAACCTGATCCCCGGCTCTCCTCTGGTCCTGACCCATAAGATCAAGCTGGTTCCGTCGGGCTCAGGTTCCGGGTCTTGCGGTTGCGAGGCGGACTTTGCTGCCCTGCGGGAGCGTCTGGAGAGGCTGGAGAGGGAGGTGTCGTCCCTCAGGGAGAAATGTGGAGGAGCTGAGGGAGGCTGCTGCACCTCCAAGGAGAGCAAAGGTAAAACCAGCTCGTTAATATTTCTCTCTAACTTTACATAAGCAACAACAGTTAAAGTGGCTGCAATCAGTGTGAGAACAATGTGACAATGCTTCACTCGGCTTTGCAGAGCAGAAAAATCAATTAACACAAAACAATGACAGATATTGTCCAGAAACCCTCACAGGTACTGCATTTAGCATAAAACAATATGCTCCAATTATAACATGGCAAACTGCAGCCCAACAGGCAACAACAGCTGTCAGTG